>JAQPPZ010007881.1:0-15342 GCA_028583015.1 Wollemia nobilis
CTAACATTGTTCTAAATCAATGAATTCACAGGATTGCATCTCCCTCAATATTGCTTAGACTCCTTCATACAACCACTTATTTTAAAGCTCTTCTGATTATAAACAAAATGGTATAAGAATAATTTGAATCAAATAGCTTCACATAAATATATGTCTCCTAAAAAAATTTAAAAAATAAAATTTCCCTAATTCTATAAATCATAAAAAGCAATCCCCACTTTGCAAGAATCATTTTTTTGATACCACTTGTTATGAAAGTTTGTTCTCATTAACATAAATCATTCACCAATATGTAGAAATATCAAATCACTCATCCAAAAATAATTCTCCATAATAATAATCCACACAATGAGACAGAGATAGATAATACCCGTAGGGTAGGGCAACATTAATAATACTCCTTAAGAAAGAAAAACTCCACAAGATCTCCCAAGATGAGAGAACCACAAAGAGAGGGCAAATTCTCATAAGCCACTTCATGAGAAAAGACAATTACAAGTGATACTTCATATGAATGATCATGATTACAATGGCAATATCCCTTCTTTATATATCCATATTATAAAATCTCATCCCACTTATTATTATAATATAATGTAATCAATCCTAGGTTATATGTGGACCATTCCAACTTTCCATAATACACATATATAATATAATATCATAATTCCCATATGCCTATTTCTACCCATATACTTTAGTGAACATTGTATCTATGGAAAGAAAAATCATGCAAAGTTTTGTTTGAGATATACCAAATCTATAGGGATTTAGACCTTATTTATATTGATGTATTTAGTCCTATTGACGTAACATCACTAGGAAAATATTTGTATTATGTATATTTAATAGATGATTTCTCTAATAAATCATGGATTTTCTTCCTCTGGTATAAATCTAAATGACTTCTCAAAGTTCAAAAATATTAAAGCTCTTGTTGAGAACGAGATGTAAAAGAATATCAAGGTATTGAGGATAGATAATGGTGGAGAGTATAGTTCTACAATGTTTGATGAATTTTGTAAAGAACATGAACCTAATGGATTCATAGAGTGGATCAACAAGAACCTAATGGATAAAGCTAGAAATATGCTCAATGGAGCAAGTTTGGATAATAAATTCTATTTAGAAAATGTCAGCACAACTTGTTACCTATTTAACAAATCTCCTGCATCAGCTCTTGTGTACAAAAACCATGAGGAGGCTTAGTCAAGAAATAATCATGTGTTGTAGCATATCAGAGTTTTTTGTTGTAAGGCATATGTACATGTGCCTAAGGAGAAGGTATCCAAGTTGAATTTTAAGAAAATAAATGTATCTCTATCTAATACAGTGATGGAGTCAAAGTATATAAGTATTGGAATGTTAAGAAAAAATATATTGTGTAGTCAAAATGTGCTCTTTATGGATATCACATCTTCTCCTAAACCCTCATGACCTAAAAATGAGAAGAAAATGGTATAACTAAAGCTAAAGGTCAAAGAACCTACACCTAAGGCTGAATAAGATGTTCAAGATGGACCTAAAAAGGATGTTGATTCAAAGATTTCAAGGGAAGAAGAACAACAACCTCAAACCCCACTCTTGAGGAGGTTCACTCAACAAATAATGCAACCTAATAGGTACAACCCACCTAATTTTAGATGCATTTTTGCTTTATCTACTAATGATGATGAGCCTAGAACTATGAAGGAGGTAATGAAGTCTACAAACAAGAAGTCCTATAAGAAGGTAATAGATGAAGAGATGGTAGTGTTGGATAAGAATAACACATGGTATTTGGTGAAGCTTTCTAAGGATAGGAAATCTATTGGCTACAAATGGATTTTCAAGAAGCATTTTAGTTCTAATGGCAAGATTAAAAAGTACAAGGTAAGGTTAGTGACTAAGGGTAATTCCTAGGTAGAGGGAATTAATTTTGGTGATATCTTCTCTCCTATTGCAAATTTGGCATATATTAAATTTTTTTTATTTTTTGTTATTATGTTTGACCTTAAGTTTGAACAAATAGATGTACAGATAACTTTTCTACAAGAGGATTTGGTGGAGGAGGTCTACATGACACAACAAAAGCAATTCATAATGAAGGGTAAGGAAGACTTTGTTTGTAGATTGAATAACTCCCTTTATGGTCTAAAGTAGTCCTCATGGATGTGGTATCAAAATTTTGATTTATATTCTTTGAATTTAGGTTATATTACAACTCAATATGATCACTATGTATCCTTCAAATAATATGGTGATCAATTTATTGTTATTTCACTTTATATCAATGACATGTTATTTTTAGTAATAATAAGAATATGATCAAGACTCTTAAAGCTTAGCTTTCCATTGAATTTCATATGAAGAACTTAGGGTAGTTAATTTTAATTTATGGATGGTTATTAGAAGGGATAGAGCTAACAAAAAACTTTGGATCATCTAGAGGAAGTATGTTAGCTCTATTTTCATCGGCTTAAGATACATGATTGTAAATTAGTGAGTGTTCTCATTTGTAGGAATAAATTTTTTTTTCAATTTTCTTTGAAACCAAGTGAGATAGATGACATTATCCATGTATATTATGAAAATTTAATTAGTATCCTAGGGCATGCTATGGTCTGCACCAAATTAGACAATTCCCAAGTAATGGATGTTCTAAGTAGGTATATATACAATTCATGCAAGAAGCATTAGACTAGGGTGAAGAAAGTTTTTAAATATCTTCATGGCACTTTAGATTATTCTATTTTCTACCAAGTAGGATATGCTTTGAGAAGGATAATGGATATACATGGATTTGTAGACTTACATTAGGCTAGATATGTGGATAGGAGACAGTCTACTAGTGGGTATGTCTTTACCTTATTTTAAATTGTGGTAAGTTGGATGAGCGAAATACAAGCTATATTTTATCTTTAGATAGAGGTAAAGTATATGATAACTACTCATTCTTATAAGGAGGCAATATAGCTTTAGATATTGTATTTGAATATCAAGTAAATTAAATAAACAATGTTGATTACATGTGATAGTTAGAGTGACATTAGCTTGGAAACCTCTCTTTCATGCATGGACAAAGAATATTGATGTGTAGTATCACTTTTTTCATGATATGATGGAGTACAAGAGTATTATATTCAATAAGGTAGACACTTATTTGAATGTTGTTAATGCATTGACATAGCTCAAAAGCATATAGAAGTTAAAATGGTGTCAATTGGACATGGTGTCAATCGAATTTCATGTTTTGACATCCTATGCAATGTATACAACAAGTGGGATAGTTTTGGGAAGGCATTGTACACCTTGCATAAATGATTATTTTATTATAGTGTGTTACCTAGGCATGAGGGAAGAGCTTTTTTAGTTGGTTTAGAAATTCTATGAATTGTAACTATGTAAAAATGACTCCTAAAGATTTCCCACTTGGATAGGTAAATATTGAGATATCATACATGTAGTATGGAGTGAGAATAGGGTGGTTAAATGGTTAATAATAACTTTACTTTTTTTGGTAAGTTAACAAAATTATATTTATAAGGGCATTTGAAAGGTGCCCTAACGCCTTAGTACAAAAGCAAAATTAAAGGATGCATCATCCAATAACATCTAATAACATCCAAGCTAATTCTAAGACTTTCAGATAAAAAATAAATATTCCAAAAGAATGAAACAGGAACCAAAACGTTCCACCAAGACAAAAACCAGAAACATATAACAATCTCCAAAAGTATTACACATTTGCAAAATCCTTGGTGTCATCCTTTTCGACATCCTTGGGGATTTCCTTGAAGACTTCCTTAGCAATTTCCACCACATCATCCTCCTTGATGTTACCACCAGTTCTAGCTCCTATAGTATTCTTTTTAGGGTGATCCTCGGAGTAATTGGTACAAAAAAATAGAAAATGTAGAGCATTTATGTGCTCCTTCATCTGGGTAATAGGAGTCATGCTCACGATTATTGCACTCTTTATTTGAGCTATGGTGGTAGTAGTCATATTTATAATGTACTCCTATAGTAATGATCGTAGGATCCTCAAGCTCATCCTCAATGGAATCATGTATTTTTTCCTGGTTCTGAATGAATTTATCTTTTAGGCACTAGGAGCTTCTCTAAGGTGTGGGACGATCCTCCACCTTGACCTTATTTCTTATTGATTGCTCAGCGTCCTGAAGATTACCTTTTAATTTTCTTTTCTTGGATCCACAAGCACTTTAGGATGGGCTAAAGGATGTATCCTCCTCCATATTCTATTTGTAATCTTCTTGCTGCTCCTGTATAAATACATTACCTTTTGGAAACTTTTCCAGCAAATGTTTGTAAATTACCTTAATAATGACTTTACTTGCCCCCTCATATTGGACATGTTATTGGGATGTGCATTATTTTTTAGAAGGTTTTTGGGATGTGCAACCAATAAATTTATTGTTAACTCTAGCTAGTCATAGAGACACACAAATTGAAGATTGTTTGCAAATTAAGAGAAAACAGAACAAAAAATAGAGCACAAAATTTAGAGAGAAATAAAACTAGAAAGAAAAAAGCCAAAACACACATGGAATATGGGAGAACAACGTTTTTCTTCTATTATTACACAACTTATTACAAGTATTAAATAATACATCATGCAACCGAAAGCAACCAATATTTATAATGTTATATTTAATAAAAAGCACAAATACAACTATGGATAACTATCCATGTCATCCACCATAACCATCCACCGTTGTTGTCATTTCCAACAATCTCCCACTTGGCAACTATGGTGGCACAGTACTTATGCCACTGTGTTCTTGACACCATTTGAACTTCTAGGAACTCATTGCTTTTGTCAAATCATCAGCTATGTTTAGCTCAGTCTTCACCTTCCTCGGTTTTACTTCACCTTCCTCAATCATTTCTCTGATGAAGTGAAATTGTACCCTGATGTGTTTGGTCTTGTTATGTAATTTGGGATTGACAGCAAGATAAATTGCAGTCTGGTTGTCACAACATAATGGAATTGAATCTTTTTGCACACCAACATCTGAACACAATTTTTTGAGCCATATAACTTCCTTGCAAGCCTCTGTTGTAATATATTCAACTTTCATTGTTGATTGAGCAACAAAATCTTGTTTCTTGCTTATCCAACTAACAGCTCCCCCATCAAGTTCAAACACATATGCACTTATGGACTTTCCACCATCCACATCTCCTACAAAATTTGCATCAACATAACCTATTAATTGACTATCACCTATAGCACCATAACATATCCCAACATCCTTTGTTGATTAAAGATATCGTAAAATTATCTTCACAACTATCCAATGTTGCCATATTAGATTTGACATAAACTAGATTATCATTCCTACTGCATGATCCAAGTTCAACCGTGTACACACCATAGCATACATCAACTTGCCAACTACACTTTCATATGGCACTTTTACCATTTTCTCCTTCTCAATTATTGTCTTTGGGCATTGATCCTTTGACAATGTTGTACCCAATGAAAATGGAGTGCTCACTGGTTTATACTTCTCTATTCCAAATTGTTTCAATACATCAGCCACATATTTCTTCTGACTGATCCACAACTTTCTCTATGCTTGGTCTCTCTTGACCTCAATACCAAGAAAGTAGTGAAGTGGTCCCAAGTCCTTCATGCTAAAATCCTTTAACAACTTAGTCTTCACCTTTTGAACCGATTATTGAGAATTTTTAAGAAGTATATCATCAACATATAGTGCAAGAATGATAAATTTATTTGAATCCTTCAAATAATAAATGCAAGGGTCAACATTACTTCTTAAAAATCTAAGTCTAATCACATATTGATCAAACTTCTTGTACCATTCTCTCGATGATTGTTTCAATCTATAGATGGAATTCTTAAGTTTACAAACCAAATCACTTCCACTAATTTCAAACCCCTCTGGCTACTCCATGAATATTTCCTCCTTTAACTCGCCATGAAGAAATACAATCTTCACATCCATTTATTCCACTTCCCAATCGTTTACTGCTGCTATTGCCAACAACAGCTTAATTGAAGTTATTTTTGCTATTGGTGAGAACGTTTCTATGTAATCAACTCCTTCAATCTGTGTATATTCCTTGGCAACTAATCTTGCCTATACCGCTCAATGTACCATCTAGATTATATTTTTTCTTAAAAATCCATTTATACTCAACCAAATTTCTCCCTTTTGGTCTATGATGCAAATGCCATGTTTGATTACACTTGAGGAACTCTATCTCCTCTTGCATTGTCATCCTCCATTCCTTAGCCTCACTACTACTCAAAGTCTCCTTCACACTAACAGTTTCATCACATAGAGTTTTCAGTGTTGAGTACTTGAAGTCACTCATATTATACCCAAGTTAGGAACTCACCTTTGGCATTGACTTCTCCTTGGATGTTGATCGACTTCATTGCCCTCCACATCTTCATGAAAAATTTCTTCAATATCATGCATTGTTCCTTGGGAATTTGTGCCTATTATTTAACCCATAATTTCTTGAGGATCATGTGATCCTGCTACCTCACGCGGCCCTTCTTCCTGGTCTTCGAATCCTTGTTGACCACGTGGGCTTATTGGGTGAGTGATTTGATTATTATTGGTTCTCCTGATTTTGAAGCATTTTTGGTTGGTGTTGGAGATAAGTTGTTGGATTCTTCATGATTGTATAAAAATTATATGTGTATGGTTATGCTACTATATTTTCTCCTGTGTATTTAAGCTTGAATATCTCCTAAGAGGAGTTAATCTATAAAGAGTATTATAACTGATTTGTTGTTGATACTATATTGGGATTCTCTTCTTATTGGTTTTCCCCTCCATCAGTTTTCCTAGGGCATATATCATGCTCTTCTCTTATTCTATATCCTAAATTTATTTCTAAGTGCTAATACTTTGCTATAATAATTTTAGATTTGGTTAACTAGCATAACTTTCCTCATTGGACTAAGTAGAAAATTGTTGCATTTTGATGCATTATTTCCTTTCATTTATTATCAGAACCTAGCCAATTTTTTAGACCCATAGGAGGAGTAAGTCTATTTTCATATTTAATCCTTGATTTAGTGGGATTTGTGTACTATTGATCTTGTTTTAGGGAAAAATGTGGTAGGAACTAGAATAGAGATAGAGAAATTCAATGGGAGTAACATTAAACTTTGGAATCTTAAGATGGTAGATCTCTTTATTGGTTGAGACCTTCATGTAGTGGTATCTATTCAGAAACCCTTTAGTCTATATATAGAGTATTGGTTTGTGATTGATCAAAAGGCAAGAAGTCTTGTTAGGATTTATCTTTTGGATTTAGTGCTCATGAATGTTTTAGGAGAAAAGACCAGTAAGGATATTTTGATAAAGTTAGGGACCCTATACTAATCTAATATCTTGTAAACAAGATGTTTATATGAAATAATATATATTCATTGAGAATAAATGATGGTGATTTTATTATTCTGCATATAAATGCATTCATGTCTCAATGATCCATTTAGCATATATGGACATGAATATGGAAGAGAAAGACCAATGTATAATATTATTGTGTTATTTTTCTAATTCATAGCTTTTGATCGAATTAAATAGCACTATCTCAAAGCTAAAGCTTAATAAGGTTGTGGGTGCATTAATTTCAAATGATATGAGGTGGAAAAATTTTGAGACTATCAAGGATGCATTGATTGTTAGAGGCCATTCAAAGAAAAAAGGAAACAAGAAAAAGAGGGATAAGTAATCAAAATATAATGGGAGATCCAAGTCCCTTGGTAGATCCAAGGTGAAATGTTGGAATTTTACCAAAACAAGATACATTAAGAAGTAGTATAAGGAGAATAATACCAAGAAGTATTTTCATAAATATTCTAACTCAAGGACCTATAATGAAGGTATTGGTGGCGTGTTGTTGTATCCTTTGACATGAATGCACTTAAGGATGAATGATTAATTGATTTGGGATATTCCCACCACATGAATCTCCATAGGGAGTGGTTCTATTTTTGTGAAGACTTTAAATATAAGAAGGTGTATTTGGGAGATAACCCATCTCTCAATATTGTTGGTTAACCCATCTCTTGAGATTGTTGATTGTGGAAGAGGCATGCTTGTAATTGGGGATGGAAGGGCCAAATCTCTTTCTAATATTTCGTACATTATTGGTTTGTTGAGGAATCTACTTTCTATCAATAAATTGAATGATGTTGGTATGTAGGTGGTCTTTAGCAAGGATGGATGTAAAATGGTACATAAAGCAATGGTTTTAGCTAAGGGATTATATTCTAGAACTTTGTTTCATCTTGAGATAAGCACCATTGTTTATAATAAATATAATTTTATGTTTTTGAGAACTCAAAACTTCCTACTAAGAAGACCATGTTGTGGCATGAATGCATGGGCCACATAGGTGAAAAATATCTTTGAATATTGAAGTCTAAGGACTTGGTTGAGGGGTTAATTGATTGCTTTTTTAACTTTGACTTGTTTAAACATTGTATCTATGGAAAGCAAAATTGTATAAATTTTTATGCGAGCTCTACTAGATCTAGAGGGACTTTAGATCCAATTTATAATGATGTATTTGATCTTATTGATATAGAATTACAACAAAAATTATTATATTATATATCTTTTATAGATGATTTCTCTAGGGAAACATGAATTTTTTTCCTCAAGTATAAATTTGAGGTCTTCTCAAATTTCAAAGAGTTCAAATATTATGAAACTTTATTCTCATTAACAAAACTTATTTACCAATATGTATAAATATCAAATCACTCATCCATAAATAAATATCCACACAATGAAACAAAGATAGATAATACCCTTAGGATAGGGCAACACCAATAATACTCCTTAAGGAAGAAAAACTCCACAAGATCTCCCAAGATGAGAGCACCACTTAGAGAGGGTAAAGTCTCATAAGACACTTTAGGGGAAAAGAGTATTACAAATAATAATTTATATGAATGATTATAATTACAATGAAAATATCCCTTATTTATATACCCATCTTATAAACCCTCTTTCCACTTATTATTATAATATAATATAATAATATAATCAACCTTGGGTTATGTGTGGCCCATGACAACTATCCATAATACCCATATACAATATAATATCATATCTCCATATACCTATTCCTAGGTACCATAGCATTCCACCCTCCTTACAAATGTTTCATCCTCAAAATATGAGAAGAAACTAAATAATATAATGTTCTAAGCAATGCTAAAAACTGGTACCAATCTTGATCATCCATCCATCCAAGTGAAATCTTGATTGGTGGTGGTCTTCGATGATGCCAAGCTATCATTGTACCAATTAAATATCCATGCCTAATTTTTTGGCTCCATGCTTCAGTTGCTCTATTCTAATATTTCAAATTATTGATCATCTTGTCCTTGATACTACTACACCCCTTTACAATCTAGAATCACTATACTTTTCTTCCAAACATATCCATATTTGATACCTTTTGACTTCATGTATATCCATAATAATATTGATGCCTAGGCCATACCTCCAATATTTTTGTCGCTTGGGATGGTATGGGTGGTGATATGTTGCAACCTTAACCTAATGTTATGTTTCCTTTGATTCTTCAACATTTTATTTCTCTATTTTAAATTCTTCCTCATGCTCTTCTCTCTTGTGCTATTCTTTTGGTGCATCCTTGTTTGCTTCTAAAAAATATTCCTTGGACTTTGTTGTTGCTTCTTCCATGAAGTCTACTATTTTTATTGCTATAGATTCAATATTTGATTCTTTTTTTGATTCATTAACTTTTTTCTCTATCATAACTACTTATTTCTTCTCCTTGGATCGTTGCTCCTTAAGTTGAGAAATATCCTGCAATGTTAATTTTTTTTTCTATACCATAACTTCATCAATTTCTTTTGCATATTAATGATAACAATACCCAAAGAATCCAACCAAGGATAACCAAGAATAATATCCACATCATCCATCTTAGTAGCATGAAAATATAAATGCAAAACATATTTATCCATGGTGATCTTCAAATCTTCAAAAATATGAACTTTCTCACCCTCAAGTTGTATGTATTTAATTTTTTTTGCTTGAACCTACAACCTCTTATCCAAAGCAATATTAATGAAATTATATCTACTGCTAGGGTTAATGGAAATAATGTCATTTTCCTTTTGAATGCATATATCAACATGCAAATAAAAATTTTAGATTAATTTATATCCTTCTTTTGCTTTTGTAAATCCAAATATGTGGCTTCTTCATTCTTCTTACTATCTTCCCTTAACATTTTAATATTTCTTCTTGAGTATTTTTATTTCTTTTTCATAATATTCATTCTATTTATTGAAAAATTCTCATACTCCCTTTATTTCATTTCTCTCATTTTGAATCTCTTGTAGTTTCTTTTCAAGGTCTTTGATGGCACCCATCAAGATACTATATTTATATCCCTTCCCTCAAGGTTTATTTTTAATTCCTTTTGTTCTTTCTAAAGCATGTTTATTTCTTCTGCATAACCTTTGAGTGTATCCTTCAAAATAGCTATCTTTTTATATGGGTTCCAATGACTTAAGAATGCATGCTCCAATTCTCCCCAAGTATACCTATTATTCTTTTCAATCATAATATAATAACCATATTTTAAATTCCTTTTCTAAAACTATATCAAGGCAGAATTTCTAATAAGGATCAAAAAAATATAAAGACTTCAAATATGTCCATCATTTTCTAGCATCAATATTATCCAACACAAACCAAATTGAAGTGCCATGATATCACATCCACAAAAATTATAATGCAAACTAGGATTTTACAAAAATATATATCTTCCCCCTGATTTGAAGCTATTCTTCTTCTGCATAACCTTTGAGTGTATCCTTCAAAATAGATATTTTTGTATATGGGTCCCAATTACTTAATAACGCATGCTCCAATTCTCCCCAACTGTACCTATTATTATTTTCAATAATAAGACTTAATAACCATATTTTGGATTCCTTTTCTATAAATAAATCATGGTATAATTTCTAATAAATATCAAAAAAATATAAAGACTTAAAATATGTCCATCATTTTCTAGCATCAATATTATCTTCTAAAAATAATTGAAATGCCATGATATCACATCTATGAAAATGATAATGCAAACTAGGGTTTTACAAAAATATATCTCTCCCCACTGATTTGAAGCTAAAATTCCACATAAAAAAATAGATCCAAAAAATAAAATATGATTTGCTTACCCCAACTAACAGATATTTCAAATTTTGTTGTTCCCCTTGATCTAGATGGTTGACTCTATAGGATTGTATCTCCCTCAATATTGCTTGAATTTCTTCATATGACCACTCATTTTAAATCTCTCTACACTCTAAAAAAATGGTATAATAATCATCTAAACCACACAACTCAACTAACAGATATGTCAAATTTTATTTAAAAAATTACCACTACCCTTGTTTGCTAGAGAATATTATTTTATTTGGTACTTTACCTTGTAAATAATTGTTTATTAGGTATCGTATAAATATTTGGTGTTTGAATTTATTAAGAGAAGAATAAATATTTCTCTTTCATAAGAAATATGAATAGACATATCTCCCATGATATTGAGAATATAAAGAGTTGGATGAAGTTGAAATGTAAAGAGTCTCATGGATATGAAGAGACTCTATATATATACATATATGAGAGACAAGCCCATAGAAATATAATAAAAAATCATTGATGTACTTTGTATTGCATTACAAGTGGTTTTCTTGTGTTTGAACTTATTATGTTAAATTTATGGGTTATGGCTTGAATACTTTGGTCCTTTAATGAAAATTTATTTGTGAACATAAGCATTTGCTAATAGTGGTATCAAAGCCACATTGGGAGTGCTTGTTGAGAGTGAAATGTGGGATTTCCACCAAGAAAACACCATGATAAGCAAGAACTCAAGTGAGTGATAGATGGCATTGGAAGAAGCTATATTCATGAGAAAAACATAGAGAGCAATAACCCAAGTGGTTGATAAATATCATTGGAAGAAGCTATAGTTGTAAGCATAACACTTTTGAGTTATATTGTTAATCATAGAACAACATTGAAAGAAGCACCCAAGTTACCCAGGTTTTGTAGGTGAGTTGGATAGCAGAGGGTAATCCTCCAAGGGAGGTCCCAGGTTTGAATCTCCACCCTACCAAAAAGATGAATTGGGTATCCAAAATCCAATTGATAATGTTGGTGCTAGCACGACCAAGTGCGAATCTCGGGTGACTTTGATGGTGTAGAACCCCCTGGTCATGGTCTCTCAGACCAAGGCAGATCCAAAAGGGATTTTTTGCTTTTAAAAAAAATAAAGAAGCACCCAAGTTTTTTGGGGATTGAATAGTGTGCCAAAGTCCAGAGGACATCAAAGCAAAGCTATGGTGAAGTGAATAAAACAACCATGGGATGAGAGAAACAAATGTGAGAAAGAGATGTTAAGAAATAGTAGCCATGGAGAGAGATCACGAAGAAAGATACAGAGAAAATTTGAAATCCAAGACCATTGATATTTATCAGATAAAACTTGTAGGAAGAAAGAAGATCTACAGTCTAAGCTCGGTGAGAGTTGTCGAAGGAAATTATTGAACGATTAACGTAGGATAATTTTTCAAAATAAGATGAAAAAGAAGTAAGAAGGAAGAAAACCCTACAAATTTTGAAGTAGGAATAAGGTGGTGAATTACTAAATATTAATGCTAAGATATTGGGAGACGTTATAGCAAAGACAGAGAAACCAAAATGAGTCCATGCAAAAATATTTGAGGTAAAATGGAATAGTAAGTTATTTCTCAAAGGTTTGAATATTATGGATATAATTTAATGTTGTAGTAAGCATAGGCAAGTATTTTTTTGGGATAATTATTTGAGCATAAACAAGTTTAGAAAATTGAACACAAAAAAAATTGAAGAATTGAATGTAGAACTATAGAGGATTTAAATTAACAACTGTGTGAAGGTTGAGGTAAATATTATTTCTTTGTCGAAGGTTGAATGTTGTAATATGAGTAGAACCATTACATAAAAAAGCATCATATTAACAATAGCATTAAGTTTGAATATTATCAAAGGTTGAATGTTGTATTGTGAGCATATACAGATAATACTATAAATGTGTGCATATGAGAAGAAGTGAATGTTGGAAAAGTAACTAAGTGTGAACAAGTTAAAGAAAAAAACATAAGAAGCACTAAATAAAATTGGAAATGAATAGAATGGATTGGATGTGTGGAAAACATTATTAGGCAAAGGAGATGTTAACCTTAGAAGAGACCAAGAAATGAATGATATTGTAACATATTGGGTGTAGTAGGAGGAAATTTTATAGAGTTGCAATGAATAATTATAGATATTAGCTAGAAACTTAAGTTGGCACCATAAAATAGATAGGATTAAGTATTTTTCATAGTTTTTATCTCAAATTATATTACAAGGATGAATCTACTGCTAAGATACAAACTCTGGACAACAACTAACTTACTTACATTGTGGTTAGTGCTAATGACAAGGAAGTCCTGGATTTTTATTGTGGACATATTAGATACTATAGCTAACCTTGATAACAAGCATAGAAATAAATTTATTGGAAAGGAATTAAAATAGGCTACTTCAATAATTAGAGAATTGGGAGATGCTTTGCAAATGGAAGAAATTTTTGATGAAAAAAATAAGTTCTTACTATTTGTCATGGATGTGTATGTGAACTTGGAGTTTAGTTATTAGCTTTGAATGACTACAGTATGTTTGAGTCTCTAGTAACAAATAGTTTTCATATTGACACTAAAGAAGGAAAGGGTGTTCGATTTATTGTGACATATTTCTATCTTCAAGATGCATAGAAGATAATGTAAGGAATTCCCAACACAACACCAATTGAGATTGATATAAGTGATTTCAATCATCTCCTAGATTATATATCTAAGGTTAATATTGTAATAAGTGTGTTACTTGCAAGTTGGCATACAACGGTTGCAAATACATGCACTGAGCTAAGATAACATCTTGTCACAACAAGCTATGTTGATATAACATGTCTAATATAAATGAAAGAAATAAAAGTATTGAAGTGATAATTCCATGAAAATGGGATTGGACCCAATAATAGATCATATGATGGCAATGACAATGATCAACAATGCACATGTAAGAGGAAGAAAAATCAAATTATTTTTTCTCATAATATAGAGGTCATCCATCACCTACCACAGTAAATGATCCATTAGGCTATAAGTTAAATTGGATTCTTGTAAGGGATTTAAATGTGAGTCATAATCCAATTGTTAATCTTTACAAGGGATAAACCATAAGAGTTAAATATGAGAGCCTTTATGATTCAACATTAATTTTTAGTATTCCTTATCTACCAAATTTTGCTTTAGAGAGGCTTCCTAATTAGGATTCTTTGGTCTATGGTGACTTGTATGGTATTAATAATGATGCATCTATAGTTTTCAGGGAAACTCTTAATTATGAAGGTTTTAGTGAAATTATGATCTCTCTTTCCATACTTGTTTTCTTAAACAATGAGATACATTTAATGCTCATGAAAATAATGATGGAACTCATTCAAATCCAACTTTTAATATATATATATATATATATATATATATATATATATATATATATATATATATATATATATATATATATTCAAGAGATATTAAATATGACTTTACACAACCAAACTAAAGGAGATGGAACAAAAGCACAAGAACACAACACCAACAAGTTCATAGTAAAGTTACAGATAACTACAAACAAAACAATAAACCAAATCCAAATTCAACTACAATGGAATTTAAACCCAAACTAGAACCATT
Organism: Wollemia nobilis; assembly: GCA_028583015.1. NCBI lineage: Eukaryota > Viridiplantae > Streptophyta > Pinopsida > Araucariales > Araucariaceae > Wollemia > Wollemia nobilis. The sequence continues at coordinate 14,831 of JAQPPZ010007881.1, forward strand.
CAAATGATCAATCTCAACAAAGGTAAGCATTACTTGAACAAAATATAGATGACCAAGGAACAACATCACCATGAAGAAGGACAAGAAATGATCAAGAAAACCAATGCAAAATATGACTACAAACTCCTTACCAAATAATGTAATATGGGTGGGTGTTACAAAATATTATATTATTTGGTACTACCTTGTACATAGTTAGTTAAAATGTATCTTGTAAATATTTGGTGTTTGTATTTATTAGAAGAAGAATAGACATATCTCCCCATGATATTGAGACAATAAAGAGTTGGATTAAGTTGAAATGTAAAGAGTCTCATGGATATGAAGATACTCTATAGAGTTGTATATATGAAAGACAATTCCATGATAAATATAATGAAAAAGCAATATAGTAGATTATATTGTATTATAAGTAGTTTTTTCATGTTTGAATTTATTGTGTTAAATTTATGATGTATGGCTTGAATACTATGATCTTTTTGTGAGAATGTATTTATCAATTTTGGCATTTT
>JAQPPZ010007882.1:0-16249 GCA_028583015.1 Wollemia nobilis
CATTGATTGTCGATCGGAGACGAGTCTTCGACGATTGAAGTGACCCCTAATGCTGGTCACCCTAGCGATCGAAATAGACCCACAACCTGATCGACGATCGAAAAGGAGTTTCGACACCCAAATTAAGCAGCTCAATGATCATGATCTAAGAGGGTAGGAGCACCCTTTGATCTTCGATGACCGGCCTACTAAGGAGAGTAGGCATGCCCTCCCATAGGATTGGCATCAACGACCAGCCAAATATTTCCCACCTATCGTCCGATGATCGAAACAAAGTTTTGATGCCCGATCAGAGGCAACCCGATGATTGAGATTCGAGAGGGTAGGAGGCCCTCCAATATTTAGTGATCACTAAAAAGAGTTAGGGCAAGAGCACCCTGACTCTAGACAAGAAGAGCTGACATAAACCCTAACATACCTAAACCTGGAACTCACCTGGCAGAGTTCGACATGTGGCAAGATCTTGTTGACTGGACGAGACCTATATCAGTCTGGACACATGGCAGACAACCATGGGATATGACACAACACATGGCAGTATATTGGGTGCTAACTGGGCTGACTAGGTAGATCTAGATCGACTCAGGTGATGTAGCGCGTATGAGGCGAAACTGACATGGCAGTTACAAGGCAGGTTTGCTGATGTGGTGGAGTGACATGGCAAAGGGTGTTGTGCTGACGAGCATAACAAAACCTATTTTTTAAATTTTATGACACATGGCAATGATCAGTGAACATTCATGTGAAAATAGATTACCCGTAAGCAATTGAATGGATAAGGGGGTGTTGGTGTTTTTAAACACCAACAACACACCTGCCTTATCGATGTGGGACTAAAAGTCCCACATCATAATTTTTTTTCCTTCGCGAGGCTCTGTGAAGGAAAAAAATGAGACCTGTCGACCTTCATTCACAAGTTTGAGCCTATCCCGAATAGCAAAGGGGTCCAGGCTAAGACCTTGAGTGGGGAGTCCCGAGATCGACTCCCACCAGGAGTCAAAACAATGTTTTCTTTTACCACGCACCATGGAGGTTTTTTTTTTTTAAAGCGAAAAACCCCTTGTGGGGCTGCCTTGGTATGAGAGGCCACGAACAGGGGGTTCTACACCGTCAAAGTCATCCGGGAGCTGCACCCAACCTTGCCTGCACCAACATTATCAATTGGATTTTGGGTACCCAATTCAGATTTTTGGTAGGGTGGAGATTCGAACCTGGGACCTCCCTTAGATGATTGCCCTCTCCTCTCCAACTCACCTACAACACCTGGGTGCACACCATGGAGGTTGATTTAAACCAAAGGTAATTCATTTTATTTGTTTATTTTTTTAATTTTTTTTAAAATAATTTAAATATATTATTTAGTTTAAAAATGATTTTTTTCTTATATTAAGTGATTTTTTACTAGGAGAATTTTTTTATTATTAATTAAATTTTGATTAAAATAATTAAATTAAAGCAATAAAGATTGAAAAATGTTTATTTTTTTTGCAACACAACCAAAATTATTGCTTTTGTTTTCTCCTTAAAAAGGGGATATAAGACATTTACTAGCACACATTTTGTTGCAAAATTAGAGAGCCTAAACATCTTCTCAATACCTTGTTAAATTTGCAACATTCAAAGGAGGACAACATCAAGAAAGTTGATTATATATTGCAAAATTGGAAAACATGGAGGACCAAAATTTGCAAAACCATCAAAATTGGAAAACTTTAAAAGCCAAATTATTTTTTTTGCAACTACAACATTTCCATTTCTTTTGTTTTTTCCACATTTGGGGATAAAGAGACAAAGAAACATCAAATTTTGTTGTAAAACATCAAACTTGGCATTGTGCATTTGTTTTTTCCAAGGGGGTATATAAGACATAAAATTGCACATTTTTTTTGCAAACTTGAGAAGAACTTGAAGTCTTGGGTCCATCAAAACTAAGTCGTGTGTCGACTAGTTCAGGAAGCCTTTCAAAAGCGGGTCGTGTGTCGACTTGTATTGAAAGGGGTGCTATTTGTTAAATTTGCAAAACAAAGGGGGGAAGACAAGAAATTGTATTTCTTTTACAAATTTGTAACACAAAAGTGAGGAGCACTTAAAACAAATCAAACTTGTTTATTTTACAAAATTAGAAAAGATAGGCAATTGTTTATTGTCACATTATTTGCAAAATTGTAAGACAAGAAGGAGACAAAAACATATCAATTTTTGCACAACACACATTCAAATTTTATTGCAAAAATTAAAAGGTGCATTTTCGATTTTACTCGACACCTTCATTGGCAAATTAGGTGCATTTTTGGTTGCATTCGACACCTAGGTGATAAGAATTTTGAGGGCATTCTTGTTTGATTATTGCATTATTTCTTTTTGCAATTATAAGTCATAGAATCAAGAACACTCCATACCCCAAAATTTCACAAATTTGTGTAAAATCCTTGCACAGATTTAATGCCACTTTCACTTGATATTCTCTCCTAAAAACCAAAACCCCTAATTCACTCTTATTTTTTTGGCTTAATTTCCTCAAACTGATTATCCCTCTTCAAGAGGATTTTTAGGCAGGTGCCATTAAATATATTTTGAGTGAATTATCTTTCACCTCTTATTTGTTTGGCTTAATTTCCTCCAACTGATTATCTCTCTTCAAGAGAATTTTTAGGCAGGTTCCATTAAATATCACTTAAGAGTTAAAGAAAGATCATCTTAGTACAATTTTTAGGACCTTCATCATGGCAACTATCAATAAATACTTAAGAGATACACAATTGCTAAAGGGTCCTAACTATTCAGCATGGAAAACTAATATGAAAGCCATCTTGACTATAGAGGACATGTGGGATTTAGTTGATGGCACTGAATCAAGACCTGCAATAGCAGGAGTAGATCAAAAAGCATGGGACAAAAAGAACAATCGTCTTCTCATGTTAATACTCCTAGCAACTATTGATGAGATTCAACCTCACATAAGTGAAGCTAAAATTGGTAAAGCTGCATGGGATGCACTTAGTACCATTTTTGAAGGTAAGAATCAATCAACTATTCTAAACCTTCAAACACAACTTCATACACTCCATATGAAGTCAAGTGAATTAGTAGAACTATTCCTCTGCAGAGTGGCAGATCTAAATTCTAAGCTTAATTCTTTAGGGCCCAAAGTAGTAGACACCATTTTGACTTTAGTAATTTTGAGAGCTCTTCCTAAATCCTACAAAATTTTGATTATATCCCTTAATGTTTCAGAAAGAGTTGTCACCTTTATGGAGTTAGTCAATTTGCTTCAAATTGAGGAAGCAAACCAACTCCAAAATGATGAAGTGCCGAACAATGCACTTTATTCAAACTATAAAGGTAATAAAGAGAAAGGAATCTTTAAAAAGGGAGGATCATCCTCAAAAGGTAAGGGAAAGCAATCTCAAAATATGTTTTGCTCATATTGTAAAAAGGACAACCATGACACCAATCGATGTTGGTTCAAAAATAAGCAAAACAAGAAAGACAAAGGCACATCACCGAAGCAAAACAAAGGCAATATTGCTAGTGAAGTGTCTAGTTCTGATTTGATTCTCGTTTAGAAAAAGCACACAGAATGCTCATTGCTAAGACAATATTGTAGAGGGAAAACACAATTTTCACCTTGAGCAAACACCATTTCCCCTCTCTCTTTTTTTTAGGCTTCATAAATAGCATAAGTTTTTATTTGAAGTATTTGTAATAAAGGGGTGTTTGTACCTCTTTTAGGTATCATAAATAGAAAATTATCATTGTTTGAAGTTCGTGAAAAAAAAGGAGGGAATTTTCTGGTGTAAAAATTGCCTAGGAGGCAATCTTTGTAAAAATCCTTCACAAAACTCTTGAGTTGCACATTTTTTGCAATTAAGGGGGATATACATTTCTTTTCTTCACAATTTTTGTAAAAAGAGAGGAAGACTTATAAGGGTGCATTTTCGGCAGTGACCGATACCTTAGTCATACTTCTTTCAAAAATTAATTACAACATGTTTTGCAAAGAGAAGGGGGGAACTTATAAGGGTGCATTTTTGACAACGACCGACACCTTAGCTACCTTATATTTTGCAAACTCATATTGTAAATGAATGAACCTCGTATTAAGTGATCTACTCTACTAAACCTAGTGATTACAGTGGCTGGTTACCCATGCAATTTGGTTGGATGACGTGATTACTATAAGGACATTCATTGATGTGAAGACAAAGTGATGAATGATCCACTTTTTGCTTAGGAGCATCTAGAGCACTGTGACAGAGCAAGAACCAGCAGATCGACATCTTTTTCACTATATTGGGGAAGTTATATACATTATCCAAATAATGCAATAAGGGGGGATGTTAGAGTTACTATGTTAGTAACTATGATTATTACCTCATTTAGGTAATTTGTAAGTTTCACCTAGGTAGATATAATTTACCTCATGGTAAAAAGTATCTTGTTACTTTTTACCACTAGTAAATTTCTTTTACTAGTTACCTAGTTAGTCACAGTAGTCATTTTGACTACGTTGGTTAGTAGGTTAGTTGTTAGCTAGCTTTAGGGTGAGAGATCCTATAACGCGTCTGTTAGCGTTAGTTTAGGATAAATTATTGCATATTATTTTCTAAGGCTATTCATAGCCTAATGTTCTCCTATTTAAACACCCTTCAAATTCAATAATATTTTATGGCTTGTGATTTAATTTCATTTTGCACTTACCTTTACCATCAGCTTCTGTAGGCACCAAAACAACACCAATCTAATTATGTGACTGCAAACACTGATCGCATTGACACACACAACCCCTAGGGCAGCCCCTAGAGGTTAAACAGTGGTCCTAACCACTCCCAAAGCAGTTTGGAAGGTCAGAGGTCAATTTGGCACCTTTTTGGCACTTTGCTCCCTACTCATCCCACCCTGGGAGGATTAAAAACTGGTATTCATCCCACCCAAGGACAATTATCAGCATTCGCCCCAGGGTGAGGCAAATAGAAGGTTTGACTGGCAAAAAGTCAAACCTCAACAAGTTCACCAGTTAACTATAGCTTTAGGCCATGAAATTGCGAGGAACAACTTCAAATCAAGGAGAGATAATTTAGTCATGCATGTCTTTGATTTTGGAGGCCTCATGCAAGGAGACTCTAAATCAAGGAATAATATTTTCTCTCAAAATAGGACAAGCAACTCAAGTGGCGCTCTCACATGCGCATTCAAACAAAGAGACCCTAGGTATATAAATTGGTGAGTCTTCTCACCCAAAAAAAAAGAAGAAGAGAGAAGGAGCATTTTGAGCAATGAAGTGCTGCCGTTTTACATCCACACACACCTTTTGATTTGTGCCTTTCACATCCTTGATCTCTCTTTTGGAGGGAGGTTATTGGGTGATTATTGGAAGTGCAATCCGGACCCAAACCCAAAAATTTGGCCACAATATCCCACCAAATTTGCTGACACAACCCCATAATAGGTTTTGGACCCATACCAAGTGGATTGGTGCTGAAACAGAGTCCCAAACGGTGGGCGTCCTGCCCCCGGGCACCCCCCACATTGTTGCAGTCCTAATCGCCCCACCTCGGAGTGATTAGAAATTTGTGGTAGATTTCCTTTCTATTATTTTTGCATCTAATTCTATACTACTTAGATAGGTTGTAATTTAAATTTCACATCGTTTTGAGCATTTTTTTATCATGTTTTTATCATTTCCTGCCTTTACTAACATGCAGGTAGCATCATCAAATTCCTAGTGATAGAGGCCAAATTGGGAAAATCCAACCTTCTGGGTCTTCCCAAAATACCCTCTTTTAGCTAACCCCCAACTTTGCAGGTGATTTGGAGCTTCCTGAATGTGACATTTGGGACTACTGTGCTTTTTGACACTTTATTGTAGGTCTCTTCGTCTCGCCCCAGAGCGAATATGAATTTGTGGTGAATTTTTTGACTGTTCCATTTGCAGTGTCTTCCTTGTGATGTTTTGATGCCCCTATCAATTTTTTAGTTCATTTGGATCTATTTCAGTTATCATTTTATTTATATTTTGCATGTGCTAATTGAAGGCATGGGGATTGCATGTTTCATTTTATCTATAGGTGCTACTGACTATTTTTTGTTTCCTTGAATGTAGGATATGGACATTAGAGGAGTAGCAAGGAGTCAAGATTCATCAATGCAAGCGACGACAATGTTTTATCTGCCCATTTTACATGTGGGCACGTGAAAGAAGGAATAGCATCCATGGGTGTAACAAGAACACATTTAACGCTCCTAGCCCCTAAAAATGGAGGAGACAGATTGTAACCGAGTTCTAAAGCATATTAATAAAAAGGTTTGTATTCCATATTGGCTTTCTATTTGGTTTCAATTCGTTCATGCCTCTTTCCTTTCATGCACTTTCAATTCATAGGATTTAGCGTTATCTTTTGTTTCGTTTGCATCGCATTCAGGATTTTCCTTTTTGTTTTTGTATCCTCATGCTTTCAGTGGCAATCATGGTGGGACGTCTATCCCTTGATTTTAATATTAACTTTTTGATCAAAATTTGCTTGTTTTTGCTTGCAAGTACCAAGTTTTCAAACGCTGGACTTCTGTTCGTTTCAGTCTATGACAAGTACAGAGTTGGAATTGGTCTTACCCAGGGACAAATGGGCATTCACCCCACCCTATGACGAATACAGTTCTATTATTCATTTCACCCAGGGATGAATAGCTCTCTATGTAGTTTCAGAATAGAAATTCAGAGACATCCAATTTGGGCAGAGAAGAGGTAGGGGTCTTAAACGCCTTCTATCATTTTGTGCTTTCTGTTTTCTATTTTCTGGTTATTTGTTTGCATAGGAGAGTTTGAATGCTTGTTTTCTTCATTTATGCAAATTAAAAATAACCCCACACACCACATGGTAATTTAAACAACAAGGAGTTGGTCGTAAAACCCCAACCCTTGAGCAAGACCAACGATGGATTTCATCACCACCTTGGCTTGAAATATTGCATACATAATCTCGATCGTGACTGTTGCTAGATGTAAATCCTAATGAAATATGACCAAGTGTAGCGGGGGTGATTCCTAGCGCATGAGGATAAGTCTTCTATGGTAGGTGTCATAAATAGAGTGATTCCCCTTTTGTACCGCCTACATTCCACGTACCATCTGCTCTCACGTACCAATAGTTTCCCTCACGTAAGGGTGGGTATATAGAGAGGTTGGTATATCGGCCTGACAATGGTATATCGAAGGGGCAACCATTTTTGGGAGTCAGAAGAGCCATCATATTGCATTTAAACGTTCTTTACAAAATCTTTCAAAACAAAAATCAAAACACACTAAACCAGATTTAGGGCACACTTTTAATCTTTAAACAAGATAATCATTGCTTCAATTGTGTGTTTCCCTTCTATTTAGTGTAGCATAAAAATCATAAAAAGAGATAAAAATATATGCATCTTGTAGGAAAACATCACCATGGTGTACACCCGTATCCGAGCCCAAACACGGGTAGGACCTATAGAGAGTGCACAAAGGGGGACAAGTCACCTACGATATAGTCCTGAGGACTTGGTTATCCTGCCTTGGTGGCCTGACACACAAGATAGTCCATATCATGCCACTATAGAATAGGACTATAGAAGCACCTCTTTGAGGGGCACCCCCACTCAGCATAGATCCTTTCAAGAGGAGGACATACACGTGGCACTCAACATAGACAGGAGGCCTCCCTTAGACGCTCGTTATGAGTGACCTAGTGATGAAGCGCTAGAGCAACATAGGGTCCATAAGGAGGGGCCACATGATTTTGTCATCCCTCCTTTACCCCTTATGACTGTTAGAAACACTAGACAAAATCTAGAGTACAAGGCTCTCCAGACAGGGCAAGCCAATTATGCCCGCCCCTTTCACACATACAAAAGGGAGTATGAGGAAGACCACTACATTCCTCAGGAGTAATACACAATGCGAGAGCAATGCGCCTCCACACCTGCTACGTATTAGGATCACCCAATGAGTCTAGAGCCTCGGGTGAATGTCGCTAACCTCGATAGAGGAAAGCAACCCATAGGGATATTGGATCACCATGATCGAGATAGACATGTAGGAGAGGCATCTAGGCTTCCTAAACACAAGACGGTGGAAAAAATTGACTTGGAATTTTCTAGACATACCGCTCGCCAAGCACAAATCATGCAGCTCAGGCAAGATCAATAATAATTAGAGCATCTGTACCACCTTAGAAAAGAGCGCATTCAATTTTAGACAATCAAATTGCTTCATAACACTATGCCTAAGAAGGTCCCAACCCCTTGCGTGCATAAATTAGATGTGTATGAGAGGCACAACCCCTTGGTGCAAGAGAGGTCCCCATGACCTTACCAAGTGCTGCCTTTGAGACCTCCTAGACCAGAGCAGGAGGCCACAGCCAGGAATAATGATGGGCCCCCCTCGTAGGGACCCACCCATGGTTATAGGTCTTGTCTAGAAACTCCTCAAGAAGCCTATGAGGAGTATGAGCAAGAAAAAGAGTGGGCAAAAACATCCTACCAAGGTAGAAGGGCTGTTATCTGGCCACCCCTCCATAGGCCTCAAATTTCCCACAACCCACAATGGGAGTAAACCAAGGAGGAAGAGATCAAATCCTCCGATGCATATAAAGCGCTACTAGAACACTTGGAGTCTATGGAGACCAAGACTTTTGGGCCCCAAAAGCCCACTTTATGCCAACTCTGTAGTCACCCTGTGCATCCGTCAGTGCTGACACCCTCATACCCTAAACACTTTAAACTGCCCTAGTTGGAACTCTTTAGAGGAGAGGAGGATGCCCAAGATCACGTGACTATATTCCTGAGCCAATGCTTTGGCATTCAGGACAACGATGCTTTGTTGCTAAGAACATTTATAACCACATTCGTAGGCCTTGCGTTAGATTGGTTCACTCAGTTTCTAAAACATATCATCAGTAACTTGGATCAGCTAGTGGGCACATTCCTTGAATGCTTCGCCTTCAAAACCAAGAAGAAGGCATCACTAAGTGATCTAGCTAGCCTCAGGCAGTATGAGGAAGAAACCATGGTGGCATATGGGAATTGGTAGAGGATGTTGCTTTCAAAGTTGCCCTACCTCCCTCCCATGTCTGACCTAACCCAAATGTTCTCAAAGAGATGTTTGAGATCGATATCTGTGCTATTGTAGCTATAGTAATATGCCACTTTAGAGGAATCTCTGGTGCAAGCTAGAATCATTTAGGAGATCAAGATACAGTATGGCGATATTGCCAAGCCAAAGAAGAAAGAATGGTCTAAGAACACCAAAATAGGACCATGCAACAGAAACCCACTGCGGTCAATCAGGTTGCTATAAACATCCCTAAGCCTACACAAGCAACATAGCCCCAAAAGGCTAACTATTAGGTGGTGCCTCTTAATAGTTATGATAGAGAAAATCAAAGGCAAGAACAAAATCAGTAGCGTCGCCCTAGGTGACAGTTCACACCTTACACAGAGTCCAAGGACTCCCTGTTTGACCGCTTGTTAGTGGTAAACTTGATCAACCTACCCAAGATTCAAACCATAGACCCCAATGCACCAAAGCCTAAGGGGTATCGTGAGGACTTCTACTGTAGGTTCCACAGACATAAGGGACATGACCTTAATGCATGTTGGAAGTTTAAAGGCTTGGTGCAAGACCTAATCGACAACAAGATGCTAGTGGTGGACAACCCCATAGTGCAAAACAACCAATAGATGGGAGTCTTTAGAGACCCCTTGCCTACCCATAATGTGCAGGTAAAACCCCTTCAAGTCAACGAGGTGAAGCAGAATTGCCCCATGTAGGGGTATGTAGGGATGATAAGCATAGTGACTAGGAACAAGAGGTACCTAGGAGCTACCCCCATGATGACCACAAGAGAGGTTCCATCGACATCACAACCTCAACAGCACCCTACGCAACCTCCCCCACCTAGACCAGTGGCCATGATTCGAACTAGACTTACTCAAAGTCTAAGGACCACGTCGGCTAGACTCTCCATATATGAGCTCATTCAACAATCAGTGCCCCATCAGGAGACTCTAATGGAGATATTAAAATCCATCGAGCTATAGCCCCATGAAGCAAACTCTTTCAACAACTTCGTGGGACATGTAAAATAATGTATAGAACCGGTCATCACCTTTAGAGAAGATGAATTGAAATCAGTGACTGGTGATGTGGTGGATCCACCCCTGCACGTCATTACGCGAGTCAACGGGATTCCGTATAAGAGAGTGTTGGTGGACACTGGCTCGTCCAATAATATAATTACAACAACAACATTGAAACATCTAAAGTTTTTGGCATCTCACATCATGGCCTCCACCTATACTCTTCAAGCATTCAATGATGTGATATGCTCGACGGTTGGCACAATTGTCCTACCCATCCAAGTGGGACAAAAGACTATTCATACATTGTGCCACATCTTGGAAGGTGATATGGCCTATAATATCTTACTGGGGCGGCCTTGGATCAGGGACATGAAGTGTGTCCCTTCAATAGCTCATCAGTGCCTAAAGTATACATTTGAAGGATAGGTGCATGTAGTCTCGATAGACTTAGAGCTCTTCAAGTATTGCAATATGGTGCAATTCATGCCGCAATCGACCCTTCCATCAACACATTTGGATTTTCAGTTGAATCCATCTAACCAGGGTCTGATTCTGCATGCATCCCCGTTGACAAGTCTATCAAGTCCCTAGTCGGGTCCATCTTCCTCATCTGGTCCTTCACAAACGATGCCACCTACGGTGGCCACATCGAAGGACAAAGGAAAGAAACCCCTAGAAGAGGAACCACACCTCATCTCAACCATCTCTACTGAAGAGATGCCTAGCAGAATGGAAGTCGAGATGCCTGGTTCACCCTACATGGAGTGGACTCTGGAAGAACTCCCATTCGCTCCCCCTCAACCACTAACGATCACTGTTGAGATGGCCAACATGGGCCTGGGGGAGTATCTAGTGTGGAGCATTGTAGCAACACCTGCACTTGAGTCCATGCAGGACATGGGAAGACATCGAATCCCCATCGGCTCTGTGGTTCCTCTAGGATACCCACCCAATCATACAAACTTTGTTTATGGGGGCTTGGATAATGGTATTGAACCTTACATGCAAGAAGACGATGATGAAGAGCCCTTTGCTGAGGAAGTCAATTATTTGTCCAACCCAGATTTCACTTTGAGATATCTTGGCCAATGCAATTGGCATGGATATGGGTTGGGCAGGTATGAGCAAGGAGTGCGTGTTATTTGTCAACCAAGATATCAAATGTCGTATGACAAGTCAAGAGTAGGGTTCAACCACCCCTTGCCCCTGGACATCTTGGTAGAGAACATGCAAGGCTTAGGGATAGGCAACAAGGATGGGTTGGAATTAGATCCATATGCCAATCCTAACACAACATATACATTGGGGGATTATCACCCATTGCTAACAACCAACCTTGTTGACCTTAACAACCCTTTCCCTTCGATCAAAAAGGGAGAAAGTTCGAGGATTCACCTACAAGAGGGATATAGACAAGACCAAGAAGGGTCTTCAGAATATGAGTCAGAGTACGAGGTAGCGCCTTGGGATCCTTTCGAGTTTGATAGAAATCATTCACAAGTGACCCCCATGGATGATTATCATGACAGCTTCATGACAATGTTCCCTTTGGATGTTCCAATCGAGCATATGCCACCTCTGTGAAAACATCAAACAATATTTAATTAATCAACCTAGACTATATAGTACAACTTAGGCTATAGTTAGCATGTAGGAATAGCTAACCACTAACCAAATAGTGCTAACAAATAAATAAGAAATATTCGCTTAACAAAGTGGTTAAGCGAACCTTAGGTAGATAACTAACTACCCTAACAAACCAAATGAGGTAATAAATAGAATTACCATAGTAACTCTAACATCCCCCCTTATTACATTATTTGGGTAATAATATAACTGCCCCAATACAGTGAAGAAGAATTTGATCTCTGGTTCTTTGCTGTCACAGTGCTCTGATACCATGTGAAAACATCGAACAATATTTAATTAATCAACCTAGACTATATAGTACAACTTAGGCTATAGTTAGCACGTAGGAATAGCTAACCACTAACCAAATAGTGCTAACAAATAAATAAGAAATATTCACTTAACAAAGTGGTTAAGCGAACCTTAGGTAGATAACTAACTACCCTAACAAACCAAATAAGGTAATAAATAGAATTACCATAGTAACTCTAACAACCTCAAGAGCATCAGGTCCCCCCATAGAGAGCGGAACAACCTTGATGGGACCATATTAATTTGCTCGAGCAGGACGAGCCTCATATGTCACAAACAACTATCAAAGCCAACGAAGGCCTTTGGATCTCCGATAGTGATTATGAAGATGAAAATGAGATGGCCTATCTCAATCATATGTGATAGCATCAATATCCCTTGGACATAGATGACATGTTTGAACAGTTACATATAGGGCCAAGGCATAGGTGGCACCTCAACCAGGCACAATTATACTAATTACTGCACCTGCCACTCCAAGTATACCGAGAACATCTTCCACCTAGAGACCCTATAGAGACATCAGTGCCTAGGGCGGATCCTATCCTCTTATCCGCAGCCAATACCTCCAAAGCTAGATCTAAAGCAAAAAAAAAAAAAAAAAATCATCTAGGATGTCCGAGTGACACAATCGCCCAAACCAAAAGCTCCAAGGATTCCCACAATCGCTTGGTCAACCCAAAATTCCCCAAATGTGTCCATAAACCCTTTGGTCAACCCAAAAGCTCCAAGGATTCTCGTAATCACTTGGTCAAACCAAAATCTCCAAGGATTACCACAATCGCTTGGTCAACCCAAAATGCCCCAAAGGTGTCCATAAACCCTTTGGTCAAACCAAAAGCTCCAATGATTCCCACAATATCTTGGTCAAAACCAAAATGCCCCAAAGGTATCCATAAACCCTTTGGTCAAACCAAAAGCTCCAAGGGTTACCATAACCACTTGGTCAAAATAAATATTCAAAAACAAATAAAAATAGTAAGATCATCAAAAATAACAAAAAAAATTGCATCTCAATTCTATGCATACTCGTAAAAATCAAAATACAAAAATATAAGTTGCATTAGGCATCGCATCCGTACATTGCATATTTGCTGATCATACATGTCACAAGCACCATAGACTGTAATTGCTAGGAAATTCCTTCATTTTCCACATTCCATCCATTTTATAAACACATACATCCAAAATAACACCATCCCCATTTCTAGCATAGTCAGTTGTCTCCTAATGTATGTAGGGTTTTCATCATTCAGTTGTCTTTAAATTTCTAGCCAAAAACTGTACAAAGTTAAACGGAATTTACAAGGGAAAGTTTTACTTGGGTCACACCTCGTTATGTAACATCCCTACACAAGTTAAAACACATAAAATAATTCCTAAGTTGTGTGAACGCAAGAGAAACCTACAAAGCAGTCTAGGGCACCATAGGTGAACGATTAGCCTGTTCATCCCCCTGTGCGAATGGTTCAAGAGTGCTGAGAATTGACAAAAGGACAAGCTCTTCCCCATCAATTCCCTTAAATAAACAGTGGTTTTCACCACTACCAAAAATCCTAATCACTGTTGGTCCCCAAAGTTGTAAGGATTCGTACTACACACCCCTGACAAGGATGGGTAGTCATCCCCAAGGCCTAAAATGATCGATTCCATTCAAAAAAAAAATCCCCACAAGCCATCATTACGACCATCTCCAATCACCTTTGGTCTCCAAAGTTGTAAGGATTCGTACTACACACCCTTGACAAGGATGGGTAGTCATCCCCAAGGCCTAAAAGATCAATGCCCTTACTTCATAATATCCCTAATCCCCTTTGGTTCCCAAAGTCGTAAGGATTCATACTACACGTCCCTGAACAGGATGGGTAGTCATCCCCAAGGCCAAAAGGATCAAGGTCATTCATAAGCCAAAAACCTACAAGCTCAACCTTACGAAGCTCAAAATGCAAAATCAAATAATAGTGGTTATCACCACTATTCAACATCCGTGATCAAAAAGAAAAACAGAAAGAGAAAAATAAATCATGATTTTCATCATTATGTATACGAGCAAGTATCCTAACACGTTGAGCAAATAACAGATGCCTGAGCTTGAATCCCTAGAATTCTCGGTATTCAAAAATCATCTAGGTGATCCTCATTACGGGTTTGGTGGACAACCTACCTGGCAATGGCGGTATCCTAAACACATGACGATATGTCTATCACATTAGCTTTGTGTGTGAGCAGACCAATGTTTGCATGTGGATGAGCTAGCTTATGGTACCTTATATTTTCCCATGGATTAATCTTACTAAATACAACAATGGAGTTAGTGGAGCTAATTAGATGATCCTCAGTATAGGTTTGGTTGACAGCCTATCTGGCACTGGCGGTATCCTGACAAATACCACATAAATGAACTCAATTGCACACATAGGGATGTGAAATAACTTGGTCAAACTCAAGTCTGATTTATACCTTGTTCAAAAGTCTTACGAGATAAATGCACAATTTTGGCTAGTTCATTAAAATATCTGAATCTCAGAAGAGCTTAACTACATTTTAAAACAACTAGTACATTTCATTATGTACATCACCATCAGATAATATGAAAAATGCAAAAACAAAGTTCTCACATGCAAAGTCATTCCAAAAAGCCATCCCATAAGTACAACAAGCTAGTAAATCTTGTACAGTCTATGGTGCCATCGACAAGTTATCAACAACTCATTTCATTCATTCCATATGCATACATCATATAATTAGAAACATCGCATTCATAATACCACATGCATACATCATCATAAATAACTGTGCATAAATAGAAAAAAAAACCATGACAAGTGTTTAAACACAAAGTAAGTTATATGTATATATATATCATCAACAATGCCTGCAGGCTACAATAAAAAGGTCCTCTGACCTCACAAACAAAAATCAAAAACAACAAAAACTACATCCAAAATGCACCAAAAACAAGCAATAAAACTATCCAATGAGAGTGCTTTTGCACCTGACATTTCGGGCATGCAAAACAGACATCGGGGTCACAAATCCTCACTATATTACTCCCTAAGAAGGCTACCATAACTGGACTGCTCCATGGGAGGATGGATTTTCTAGAATTTCATCCCCAAACGACATCGCAAAAAGGGTCAAAACCCAACCAAAAATAACAATAACATTTTCGAACGAAGGCACATTTGCGCCTGACCTTCTTGGAATCCAAAACAAACATTGGGGTCACAAATTATCACTCTCCTACTCCCTAATAAGGCTACCATAGCCGGACCGCTCCACGGGAGGACAGATTTTTGACAATTTCAGCTCCAAAATGCGTCACAAAATGGGTTGAAACCCACCAAAAATAGGTCAGAATGTTCAAAAACTGCTTACGCATTCAATGGTAAACAACTAAAGGCACCCTTACCTAAGTCATCTTGGGTCGAGTGACTCATCACTTTTCTCATGTTGGTCATTCCCTCATCGATTCATCGCTTGAGGGGGTAGTCATACTTAGTCACCAATCAACAAAAACACACCCAATCAAGGAAAATGCTTACGCATTCAAAGGATCATTGACAAATACAATCACACTCCTGCTTGGGGCAGCAAACAAGCAATAATCACAAGTTGATCAAACACTTTGCATTCGTGAATCATGAACTCAAGGTTCCCATAGACAAAAGGTTGCGCCCTTTGCCTATTCATGACTGATCAATGTCCAAGCTCAAGTAACTCCTCATCAAAAAATGTTAACACTTGAATTAAGTTTCTTAGCTCGTCAAAAGCAAGGATTAAAGAATGCATGCCCTTTCCATACTTGGGGCATCAAGAGTTGGTTAGGTTACTAAGAAACCCTAATCATTAGTGCTTTGGTTATCTATTTTTGCTCAACGTTGCACCTTGCACAGTGCTTCCCAAAAAGGGGCATCTATAGACACCAAAACAACACCAATCCGATTATGTGACTACAAACACTGATTGCATTGACACACACAACCCCTAGGGCAGCCCCTAGAGATTAAACGGTGGTCCTAACCACTAGAAAAGTAGTTTGGAAGGTCAAAGGTCAATTTGGCACCTTTTTGGCACTTTGCTCCCTACTCGTCCCACCCTGGGACGATTACAAACTGGTATTCGTCAATACTTTAAAGGCTTGGTAAAAATAATATATTTACATGGAATACTTATTCATCCAAATGTATCAACC
>JAQPPZ010007883.1:0-150265 GCA_028583015.1 Wollemia nobilis
GTTAACCGGGAATGTGACGATTTCCTCGTCATAGCCGAACACCGCCGGTGGGTGTCCTTATCAGGCACAGAAGGCCTGTAGACAGTACGAACCGGCTTCGGTTTCTGGACGTCTTCAGCCGGAACGTACCTGGCTCCAACAGATGCCAGAATATCAGCGTGCTTGCTTTTCTCACGCGATATCGCTTTGACATTCAATGAGTCGAATGACTCCATCAGGTCCCAGACCCGATTGCGGTACGCTCTAAGATAGTGTTGTTTGGATGCGCACTTCTCCATAACTTGGTGACACACCAGCTCTGAATCTCCGAAAATGCGGAGGTGCTTGATTCCGAGCCTTTCCGCCTTTCGCAAACCCAAGCACAGGGCTTCATATTCCGCCGAGTTGTTAGTGCAGCTCCAGGCCAACCTGTAGGCATAGTCCTTCTGGATTCCGGTTGGAGAAACCAACAGCACTCCTGCACCGGCGCCATTCTTGCATCTCGCGCCGTCAAAGAAGAGCTTCCACAACTCCTCGGGTGCAGGTCCTACTTCTTTTGCAGTCGACATGTCAAGCCTCTCGGGCTGTACAATGGAGTAACAGACCTGCTTCTGTCCCGATTACGGCATTGAAGTCCCGCAACGAGAACTCATCTTCGAGCTGTAGCACTTCGAGGGCTTGCTCAGTCAACTCCACTGTCACCAGCTCTTCCTCCGACAACTGGACCATGCAGTCCAACTCTCCTCCGGGTATCTTCTCTACTAGGAAGGTGGAAGGCTTCTCATTAAAAATTTTCAGTCTCCTTCCTTTGAAGGGCACTTCCATGTGTGAGTAGTCTAGAGACAGTACCCGCCCAGCTTCGCAGGTGAACTCCCGAGAGAGACACATGCCGAAGTAAGGCTCCAGTTCAACAATCACGACCTCTTGGATGACTACGATGTCGAGAGCTTTGTGCGATCGGATAGGGATGTCCTTTATGACACCAAGTGTCTTGACGGGGTGCCGTCTAATTGCAACACGCCTTGGCTGCTCCGTGTGTATTCCATCCCGATCTCATCGCAGACGGCCTTCGGCATCACAGTCGAGGAAGCACCAGAGTCCACCATGCAATTGTGAACTATGTGCCCTTGCATCCGTAAAGACAGATAAAAGGGTGGCGGTCTGTTCTTCCCAGTGGCGGAGACTGTCAAAGGTTGAACCAGGACAGCGGGCTGCATCTGTCTGCCGTTCTTCATGTTCTTCAATGATTCTTGCAGCAGATCTACCTGCCCGGAGCAGAAGAGCATCGTACATGCTGATTCTAGCAGGTGTTCTCTTCAACTCGTCTACAATGCTGTAGCCCGAGGTACTAGCTCCTTCTGCTGATTTTGCCGGCTCATACTTTGTCCGGTACTGTTGGGTGGCCTCAACTCGCTGTCTCTTGGTCAGAGACGGGTACTTCAGCTTCTCCTGGGCTTGTTCTTTGGTTTCAGCTGGAGGCTGAAGTACAGGAGCCTTAGCCGGAGTTGGGGCCTTTGCTGGAGGTTTGGCTGGAACAGGGGCAGCCTTTGCCGGAGAAGGCTTGACTGGAGCTTTATCTTTGGATGCCTTCTCCTGGGCTGTGTAGGGCCACAGCCGCTTGTATGGTGGCAGCCCGTCGGGCTGCGGTTTTTCTCTTCTCGCGTAGACTTGCAAAGGCTTGGCCGCGTCCGCGGCCTTCTTTTCTTCCTTGGCAGGTGGCGCTAGATCTTCTTCCGGGAGGGCAAAGTTGGCCTCGCCGTCTAAGATCATGTACAGTTCATCGTCTTCTATAGCGCTGCCGGCCAATGTCTGAATGTAGTGCTGGTGCAAAGTGCAGTCTTCCTCCGAATGCGGGTCATTGCACATAGTGCACCAGTTAACCTGGTCGGGAGGACCAGGCGGGTCTTCTATAGCAGCATTTCTCGGAGGCGGACGCCTCTGCGGGCCGGTTTTCACGGCGCTTTGTCTTTTGTTAGCGCCGGGGGTGCATATGGCCTCCTAGGAGCGAGGTCCATCTGGGCCTGCTTCTTCTTCATAGCGGTCATGTCATTGGACATGGCATGGTATCCGAAGGCCAAAGCCCGCACTTCTTGTAGAATCGTGTTCTGGATGCTGCTGTCGGGAGGCGGCAACTGTTCCGGTGGAGGCAATGCAGCCAATGGAGGAGGGTTAGAATAGGTTGCGTACTGTGGAGGAGCGGGAAGTGCTGGAAAATGCGGAGCGGGAGGCGGCGGGTGAGGGTAATGCATTTGAGGCGGGCCTTAAGGAGTTATGACCGGCGCCGGATTCCACTGCTGCTGGGGTTGCTGTCCTGATGTGGACGGCGAACCACCGAGAGCGAAGGATACTGAGATCTGGGGAAGTCGGGATGAATGGGTTCCTGCACCCTGGACGGGAGTCTGCCGATGGAAATAATGTCAGCTTCAGCTTGCTGGGCAGCCTCGTACAGTGCAGGAAACTCGTCAATTCTGGCGATCTTCAGCAGCAGGCATATGTCTGAGTTGAAGGATCTCAGATAGTAGTGAGCAGCCATGCCGGTTGAAGGCCGAAGTTCGCGAGGTACCCGTTTCCAGGATCTCGCAAACCTAATGTTAAAATCAGACACCTCCTCTTGAGGATGTCTCTGGATAGCTTGGAACTGATGCAATAGAGAAGTAGGGTCAGCAGACTCGTTGCATCCTTTTACGAGCCTTCTGGCAAGCTGGGGCCACCCTGTGATGGATCCCTCTGGCAGCGATCTCCACCAGTAGAGAAGCTTTCCCCTCAGGGAAAGGGCCAGCAGACGGGTCTTCACACTTTCATCGGTGATAGTATGCAATGCGGCCAGGGCAAGGATGTCCTGGATGTGCTCGTACGCCGTCTTACCGTAGCCGTCGTATGTGGGAATAGACTTTAAAGCAGCAGGGGGCAAAGGATTTGGGTTAATGCGCCCAGATTCGCCCACCAGCATGAAAGGCCGGAAGGAAGAGATGCCTTCCGAGCCAATCTCCGGAGAAGGCCGGCTCCTTTTTGGGGTTTATGTTCAAGCTAAGAGTACAGGAAAGAAATAAATGTACAGAAAGAGATTTACAAATATATTCAAAGGTTGGTGGGGGGAACTAACAGTACGGGAACACACCAATCACCGCTACTTACTGCATATAAACATAAAGCATGACAAAGAACTGCAAAATCTAACGTATACTTCCGATACCCAAGCAGCGTACGCACGGCTACAACAGCTCCCTAACAGACATTCCCTACAAGGAACTAACAGTACGGCAACGCGTCAATCACCACCTACGGACACTAACATGGGTAGAAAGCAATCATAGAGATATCAGAGCCAGGTATATGTGTTTATGTAGAGAATTTAACCGCACAGCTTCAATGGCCCCCTAACAGACATTCCCTACAAGGAACTAACAGTACGGCAGCGCACCAATCACCAGATACGGACCAGCAACAAAACACACAACTGATGGAACTGCTACTACAGCTATTCTATGTATCCTTTTAATTCATGAAGTACAGGGGGTGCTTTAAACAAGCAATGCTAGAGGCACCTGATCATCAAATGCTGAAATGAATCAACGAGCCATGACACAAAGTTAGCCTAAGGCATGAATATAAAGAAAGGAAGCATAAAAAACAGAAGCAGCAGAACAGAACCAAGCATACAGATTATATTTATAAGCAGAAGCACGGTTACAATGGGCACAGCGGTTCCCTAACAGACATTCCCCTTCCACCCTTTACAATGAATTCACGGTGGGCTTTTATAGCCCGAGTCCCTCCCGTTACATTAATGGGCACAAGGTCCCGATCAAACATAAGGCGACAAAAGCGGCGAATGAGCTGCAAATGCTGACCTTTTGTCGGACCGGACTGTACCCGCAGCATGGTCTTCCTGGAAGCTGGACAGCTACATGGCGGTGGGTTGGGCAGAATCTTCTTCTGGCGGTGATGCGGGTAGCTGGAGCAAGTGAAACCTCAGATCAGCTTTGAATGAGGCTACTGGCGTAGGCAGTGCAGCCCATGCTTGTCCTTTTGCTCGGCACGTTTCGGCTCTAATCCCGAAGCTGGACACTTGTCAGATGATGGATGATGCTGTGTGACACGTGTCTGCCTTGGAAGGCAGTCCGTCCAACTTCGCTTGGGATCAGAGCGTCTCGGGTTGCGCGGGCAGAAAACAGTGCAGTCGGGAAGGCCTTCATGCCTTGGTCAAATTCTGGGTTTGTTCCCTACTGCGCACCTGTCAAGGGCGCACTCCGACTTTACTGCGAAGTCGGGCTGCGCACAGGTGGAAACTGGTGTCTGTCGCCGTACGGACTCTGCTCCGGCCTTTTATCATCTTCTGTCAGCCTGCCAGCCTGTCAATCTGCCAGTTGCAAGGTGCGCCCAGAAAGTGGGGCGAAGTCAGACTTCGCACCAAAACTGGGCGAAGTGCGCACTTCGCACCAAGACTGGGCGAAGTGCGAACTTCGCACCAACACTTAGCCATTTTTCAGGTAACTTGCTGGAAAGTTGAAAAATCAACTGGGGACTCCAAGAAAGGGGGGAAAGAAAGAGAATGCGGGAAGGAAAAGGAAAGGGAGAGGAGAAGGAAGGAAAATAGGGTAAGAGGGAAAAAGAATAGCAGCATTGTTACAACACTGAAGACATTGCACCCCGTGCAAAATGTGACAACACTACCCAATCCAGCCAAATTCAAACCCACTCCAAAGAAAGTGAAGCTCTCCTCTACTCTGCCCTACCAAACACATCCTTAAATCTGAGCAGACCTTTGCTCTGCCATAAGTAAAGTGTTCTGAAATTAGTCCAAGAGGATCTCCACTTAGCCAAAAGATAAAGTGTCTGGATAAACTACAACAGTCCTCTGCCATGAGGATTAAAAAAAAAAACTTCAGAAGTAAATTCTAAGGGAAAAGTCGTCAAAGGAAAATGTTAAGTACCAGAATCGTTTTTTATTAAAGCATGGTACTTCCCATTTTGTTTTCTAATCAACGACTATGAAAGAAACCTAACAGTTAATGTTTATCAAACTAGATTTTTGGACTCTATTCTTAGACTTAGGACAAAACAAAGGCTTGAAACTAAAATATTTCCCACAAAACAATTAATGCTTATACAAATATTTGAAGTTTGTTTCTAATTTCTCATATCAGACTTGGCTATAGGAAAAGAGCATACTCCCTGCTTTATTGCTCTTGAATTTTCAGACTCTTTAAGACCTGAAGACAAGATATTGACAAAACACAGGACTATTGAACAGTAAAAGAAAACCTGAACCTTGACATAAATATATCAAAATTTCCCTTCATCTAGATACAACAAAAAAGAGTGGTATTGTAAAAGGTTCAAATGAGGATCTTATTTGGAGACAATAACCCCCTACGGATTGCTAAGGATCCAAATTTCGAGTAGTTTCCTTCAAGCATGACTAGAATTTGACAGGTGTCCTTCCCCATCAAACAAGATTTTCACGATGTTTATTATTTTCAATTGAACGTCCTATAACTCTTAAGGTAAATTTGGAACATAACTTTGTAAAAAATTTATAACATTCATGAGACCTATTAAGTGAATGTAAGGTCGCACCTCAAACCTCTATAACAAAACACATAATGCACATATGCCTATACGAATGCCTTCTTTAAGTCCTGTTTACCAGAGTGTTCACTCCACCACCTCCAATGTGTTTCCCCAGTTGGTGAAGTCCAAGTGATCTTTGATGGTAGAAATTGCATCCATGCCTTTCCCTTCCCTCTTGCTGGAGACAGGGATGCATCCTGTGCCTGCTTTTGAGGTCTTATTGGCACAAATTGTTTGGCTTGTGCCTGTGCATAGCGTTGCTTAAAAATAGACCCTAGTTGCAAGGTTTGGTGCAAGGCTTCAATGGTACTTTCGCGATGCATCTTCGACGATGGGCGTCTCTGTGGCAGTGACTACGGCATATATGTCTACGAATGTCACCTCGAACATGAGCTATCATCCCCCAACACAAAGTGGCAACCATGTCGAGAGTCTTCTCTATGCATTTCTCCTCTAAGTGCATATTCTCATACCTATAGTTGTGCTTCATGCCGTAACATTATAGTTCTCTATTGTTATTGTCTCAAGCAAAGGGGTACTTGTTGCAGTTTGGGGTTGTCCTGCTCAGTGATGGCAACACATGATCCGTGCATTGCTTCTTTAAATGCAAACTACCTAGCCTGCACGGTGAGAAAACACTCATTAAAGGTTTTGTACTTGGCATTTGCAATCGGTTGTAACTATCATGACAACTATCTGCCAACGGCATCACTTCTACATCACTCCATACTTCTATCAACTGCCACGAAACCCTTGCGCAACGTGTGTGATGACAAACAATGTTTGCATTCGCACAATTTACACGACAGCAAATGGGACTTCTCCCTACATGGTTGCTTGTCTACTACAATCATCAACGTGCGGCATCAATAACACATGCAAATCCCCAATCCCCTTTTGTGGTAGTAGCGTGTAAGGCCCTCTACACACAATCCGAAATCCCAAATCACGAGTTTACTCCAAACTGTGGCATATGGCATCCAAACAGCCAGCATCCTAACAACTTTTTTCAGACTACAATTGCAAAACCTTAGACAACTAGGTTGCAAACAACACCCCATACAACCGGTCTTCAAATAGCCGGGTTAGAAACAGTAAATCTCATCAGTTGTTTGCTTGTCCTCATGCATCCACATCTCCCACGTCCTCACGTCAAGTTATCTCTCATCTACCTCTCCTGTCTTCACTATCCACACGGTCACTGGTTTGAACTTTAGACAACGACGACGACGACACCAAATGTAGCATAACAGTGGTATTCTACAATTGAAGGAACCGAGAATGAAGGATGGCAAGAAAAATCAGCAACAAATAACATTTCCAATGCTCATCATCAGCATGCAGTTCTAGAAACAACCACAATGCCTTGGCACACATCCTCAAACGGCCCTAAACAAGACAACCCATAAAATACTTTACCAAGACGACTCTGCACAACATAGGTTAGATGGCCTTAACACAAGAATCATATGGCCTGTCACAATGTTAGACGGCATGGTGCAGCAGTCCAAACAGCCCTGTACAGTTCAAATGGCCTTGCAACTATCTACAACAAACATTTAATGGTAAAAATAGGTAGGAGGGTCATGTACAGCATCATATAACTACAAGAACAATTCATAGGCACATGCACAACAATGGCTGAATGGAAGTATTCTTATTATCTACAAGAATAAATGCTTAGTTACACCCTCATACATCGTACCATGTACAATACCATCGTCCAATTGAATGAAGGGGGTCTTATTTATACAACTGAGGAGGTATTTGCATCCTCAACTCCCTCCAACTAACTACCCTAACACCTCATCATTTCTTGAATTACATTTCACATGCATTTAACTCCGTTTACATTGCATGATTTTATTCATTACACGTACAACATTTCATCAAACACTTTATGTACGTGTAACAAAACAACTCAAAATGACAAAACTATTACATGACAAAATTCTTTGTGCATACTTGACTTCATACACACTCCATTAACTCCGAGGTGGCGCTTGAGATGGCACCACGTCCGAACTAGCGCCTACAGGCCACATCATCAACATGCTATAGCTGCCTACATTCATATAATTCCAAGCAAAATGACCCCACATCTAGCACTTCTTGCACTATACAATGGGTTGACCTGTTATATCATACTGCAACCTATTGTCGCCTGTGTTATAGTTACCAAATGATTCTACCATTCCACCTTCCTTGATGGTTGTTCCAATAACCTTCGCCCATCGCACCAACTCAACTTTTGATATACTAGGTTTTTGCTTTGCTTCCTTCTGGATGGTAAGAGTCTGATGCCTTACTTTTCAAATTGAAGGAACATTCCTCCACAGAATGCCCATTAACTTCACAGATGTTGCAATAAAACCTCTTGGGGCAATTGGTGTTTGTGTGACCCTTCATTTGACAATCGAAACACTAAATCTCCTTGTCTTTGTATTTATTTTGGTCCTTAATCTTGTGCATGATGTGCATTATGTCCTTCTCGAGTGCTTAAATGGTTGTGCCCGTTTTCTCATCTTCCACATCGTTGTTGGAATTGCTCCCATCCTTTTTTAGACTTCTTGCCAGTATCATCTTCATCTCACTCTCCACATTCAACACTATCAAACGCTTCTCGGTACGACATTGGAGGTATGACTTTTATCTTCTAGAATTTTCAAAGAAGACCGACAATGAACCACCACTTTCGGAGTCTGTCAATCGATTGCTTCTCCATCTTGCCTATCAATTATTTCAAACGACAATTATATGATTTCATGTCTTTGTCCTTTTGCTTGGTGATGTACATCTCCCTGACGAACTCTATATCTTCATGTAGAAGATTGAAGTCCTCAAAGGCAGATTTCAATTCATCCTAGGAATTGAAAGGGGTTTAAGTGATAGATATCAGTCCATGGCGACTCCTCTATGTCTGGCCAAAAACAATTGCATCCACACCGCTTGGTCTATTACTCTATTAGCCTTCCATATCATCACACACATGTTGATGTCGTGCAAGATCCTCCTTTCCGTCTCCCTAAAACTTTGGGCACTTTTGTTTGCCCACTATAACAGCCATTATCAACTACGTTGTACTCCTACTAGGTCTTGGTAGTGTTGGTGGTTTGCCCATCAACTCAAATTTTTCATCAAAGACTCTTTTCATGACGCTTCTTCAAAAGTTAGACGTCTAACAAACTCCACGCTATTGCTATGTGATCTACTCCACATGTTACATGCATGTTGGCTCTAGTCAAGTACCAAAACTCCATCCACTCCCCAATACATTCCGTTGCGTTTGTCTTTTTGCTAGACTTTCGTCCTATGCACCTCTAAAAACTCTCCCCTGTACTTATGTTGTTGCTAGAGTTGTTACTCAAACACATTGCTCGTCTATGCAAGTCTCTCCTTCACATTCTTTTTTTCCTGTTGAACTATGTTTGTGTGTACATCTTCAATTGCACAAATGTCTTCACTAGCATGCACATCTTCAATTGCGAAAATGCTTTGACTTGCACATGTGTTAGCTTTGTTGCGTTAGGTGTCCATCGTTTGTTTTTTGCCGACAACAACAATGTTTCCCACCAAGTTTGTTGTTCTCTTCTTTCTTCATTGGAAACCTCCCTTTCCATCTGAGGACTTCCCTCCTCTAAAGGGGGCCATACATGTTCAAGTTCTGGTGGTAAAACTCTCTCTGCCTCTCTGATGGTGTCATCACTATTGTTCATACATTTTTGTTCTGTTTGAATGTGCAGAGTTGTCTACACACCTTGCCTTCCTTATGTCCGTGATTGTGTCACACCTTGTGCATCGCTATGCACATTTGCATGTAGTCTTCATGCATGTTCTCGCACATCCTCACATTTGTCTTCATGTACTTCTTTGCCACGGTCGATCGTTCTTTGCAATGTTTGTTGTGTGATCCTTTCAGACCTTTGTGTTTGCTATTCTCTCGTCTGTCCACATCCACATCCACATACAATTCGTGGATTGTCACTCATTCAACTTTCCACTTCACTTTGAATGTCACTGCAATCCTCGATCTAGACTGATTATGACAACTACACCAAATGTCGCACAACAGTTTGGTATTCCCCACAATAGAAGGTACAAAAAATATCACAAGAGCAATACAACATAAATAAGAACGATACATGCATACACAAATTAGTGTCACACAAAGAATTCATATTATCAGAATATAAAATGTACAATATTGTCTCTACAACTGGAATAGCAACACAACATATGTATACTATACAAGACAATGCGACGATACAAACAATGAAGTAGGGGTTGTATATATAGCATTCAAGTGGAGGGCGGTAGTTGTGCAATGGCTTAACTACATGCAAGCACTCATACGTTCAAAACAAAATTAAACCCCACACTTTACATAACACTACATTAGCATCGTGCACTCATGTGATGTACATCTACATACAACACATCACTATATATAAACAAAATTATTTGCATATAGGTCATCCACACACATGTATCTCATGGCTTAGGTGGCACATGTGCTAGGGCCATGTCAAAATCTAAATCTACCTCCTAGACATCACATGAAAAAGCTAGTTAAGTGTCGTCCCAACTAGGAGAATACTCACCTAAAGACTTGCATGTCACCTGCACCATCTTTACATGCTTGAAGATCCTAACATGGTGGATTGGACCTAGAAGGAAAAAGGAAAGGTGGCAAGAAGCCTATGTGCAATTGGAAGAAGAAATGGCAAGGGAGCAGAGTGACAAAGGAAGAGAGCTCACCACGAGGTAGGAAGACAAGTCAACAAAAAGGAACTTGGGCATCCAATTAATGGAGTCGAGCATTTATGTGAACGTGGTGGCCTTGTACTGTGCAATACTAGAGTTGCAAGCAACGGTTGGAAAGTTAGTGCACTAAATAAGGGAGTAGAGTGACAAAGGAAGAGATCTCACCACGAGGTAGGAAGACAAGTCAACAAAAAGGAACTTGGCCATCCAATTGATGGAGTCGAGCATTTCTGTGAACGTGGTGACCTTGTACCGTGCAATACTAGAGTTGTAGGCAATGGTTGGAAAGTTAGTGCACTAAATAAGGAGTGAAACAGCCAAGTTTCACCACAACCTATGACTACATAAATTTGGCAATAGTGATGATTGACGTCAAGAAAAGGCCTGCACAACTTCACATAAAATTACTTGGTCACATGTTGGCATACATCATCATTGATAGTGTCTCTAGTCTGAGTGTTTTGCCTCAGAAAACATGGAGAGAGTTGGGAGCGCCAACCCTATTGCCACATAACATTAGATTACTCGAAGTAGATCAGTACAATATTAAGATGAGGGGAGTACTTACCAGACAGAAGGTCAAGATTGTAGAATTTACCTTAATGCTAGATTTCATAGTCATATGACACATTGTTGGGATGCAGGTGGTTGCCCATGGCAAAGGTGGATCACAACTAGAAGAAGGACCACATTATTTTTAAGAACGGCTAATACAAGTATCTATCAACCATATGCATGCACTTGTCAAGGCTTAGGTGGCATGTGTGTTGGCACTACATCAAAACTACCACCTACACCTTCGCCATCCTCAACCCAACAAAGCATCATAGGCCACCTTTTGAAAGGTAACGATCAAAAGTCCAGTGTGAAGGTCTATTCTGCAATAACGTTTGTCCTATCTGCATGCCTTTCATTTTGATCCCATATTGATCAAATCCTAATAACCGGAAATTTGGTGGCCACAAGATCAATGCACCCAACTCTTTGCACATCCATTGCACATTTACACTTTTTTTGCCATCCAATATGACGTGCATCAACATATGACCCAATATATCTATAAATAGCAATATTGGTCGCTTCTTGGCGTCAATCATCAATGTAACTGGCTTGATAAATTGGTTATTAACATTGTCTCTAGTAACAATGTCTCACCCTCTTTCCTTGACCCATGCACCAATTCTCCTACAGTTGCATGCAGGTTGGATATTGCTCTCAGTCATGTTGCCACCTTGACCATTATGCTTGGCTATAATAGTTGCATCACTAAGTTATGGGACATTGATGGCTTATTTAGTGTGGCTTTGGTGGTCATTCTTCCTTGGGCACCTTGATTATCTTGTTCTTTTCCCATTTCTTCCTCGACGTCAACTTGAGCATCTTGCTATATCTTCTGCTTAATTGATGGTTTAGGATATTTTGCTGCCTTCTTTGCTTGTGCCCAAGTTATAGCAAGAACATATTTCGTTCCCAAGTTTTTTTTCTTAATGTTCAGCAAGTTGACATTCTAGCTGCCTCCTAGTTCCTTTGGGCAGTTGTCTTCACAATGGTTGCATAGTTCGCCACCTACACATCATTTGTATACAAGCACTATAGCGTTGGTGCAATTGCATGTAAAGTGTCCCTATGCTTGGCACTTGCAGCACTAAACAATCTACTTCCCAGCCATATCATATGGACTGTGGTTATCTACATTCTTTGCACCTACCTAACTGCTCATTTGACCACAATGTTCATTCCTTGATGGTTATTGCGTTACTCTCCACTTGTTGTGCCACTCTCAACATTCAAAGTGTTAGGCTTCTCTTTGTCTTCTTTCTGCAGTGCCAAGGCCTAATGCTTTTTACTCTCCACATTGAATGGGCACTGTCATAGTGAATGGTCATGCACTTCACAAATGTTACAATAACATCCCTTTGGGTAGTTTGTATTTGTGTCCTTCTAGGTGGTACTTTGTGCACCACACATCTCTTCTATTTTTTTCCTTTGCCTCTTCTCTTATTTCGCATATCATCTATACCATATCCTTAGCGCCTTGATCTATGCTCCTGCCTTCTCATCACGACTATCGTTGTTAAAGTCATTTCCTAGCAAACTCTAACTCTATCCACCCATCACAGTCTTCATCTCACTCTCAAAGTTTAAAGCCCTGTGAAAGACTTCTTGCTACAATGTTGGAGGAACAACCTTCGTCATATTACAAAACTTCAAAAGAAGGCCATACATAAACCATTGCTTCTACAACCTGTCAACAAGTGGCTATTCCATCTAGTCGATCAATTCCTTAAGTCGACGGTTACAGAATGTAGCATCCTCACCTTCTTTTGCTTCATGATGTATATTTCACCAATGGTTTTGTATCATTACACAAAAGATAGAATTCTTCCCTAAAAGCTTTCTGAAATTCGTTCCATGTATTAAGCAGATCTGCCAATAATAGATTCCAATCTATTACCACATCTTTGAGTATAGCAGGAAACAATTGCATCTATACTGTCTCATTTGTTACTCCATTTGCTTTCCAAATCATAACACAAGTCCCAATATGATGGTTAGGATCTTCCTTTCAATCTCTATAAAGTTTTGGGTACTTCTACTTGTCCACTCTCGCTACAGCCATTGTTACCTTGTTGGTCTTGTGTTTACCCTTGGTGTCGTTGGCTCACTAATTGTTAGCTTGTTGCTTGCCAACTGATTTGTCTTATCCGCTGACAATCCCAATGTGCCAAATATTTCTTCCAACTTAGTGTGCAAACAAATATTTTTGTCAAGTGCTCTTGCAAACTCAATGCTTAGACCCCTTCTGATGTCCA
This sequence comes from Wollemia nobilis, assembly GCA_028583015.1. Classification (NCBI taxonomy): domain Eukaryota; kingdom Viridiplantae; phylum Streptophyta; class Pinopsida; order Araucariales; family Araucariaceae; genus Wollemia; species Wollemia nobilis. The sequence goes on from JAQPPZ010007883.1 coordinate 13,131, forward strand.
TGTTGATCTTTGTGATCTTCATGAATATACTATGGTCAGCTCTAGTTGACTACCAAAAATCCATCCGCTTCCTGACACACTCCTCTTTGATTATCGTCATGTTGAACGCTTGTCTCATGCACCTTTAAACACTCCCTCCACAACTTGTGTCTATATTAGAGCTTCTCATCGATTGCATGCTCAATCTTCACAAACTTTTTTTGTTTGCACAATCTTCGTTAGCAAGTCCTTTGTCATAAACATTATCTCCATCATCAGCAACACTCTCTATTTACATGATATTTGTCACTGGTACCCTCATCTCCAACACAACCTTTTCCATAGGAAACACCTCCATCTGCACGACCTTCATAGTTGGCAGCATCTCGATCCATGCAACCTTTTGTCGATAACAATAGTGTGTCTAACCAGGCTTGTTATTCTTGCATCACACTATTTTCCTTGTTGAGAACCAAGTCTTCCATATGAGAAATTTCTCTTCCTGGGGGGGCTCATGCAATGGAATGTTGGTGATGAGACTTCCATTGTCATCCAAACAATTGAGACAACATCGTCGCTAGCATCCACAAATCTTTGTCCAAAAACAGATATGGGCAGAGGTGTTTGCACACTCTCTCTTCCCTCATTATGAGGGCTCCAAAGAAGGTGTGCCTTCTACGCTTCTTCCGCACTCAAAGGGGGATTTACCAAATATCGCCAAACTTGTGTGCACACTTCATCATTGTTATGTTCGTTGTCTATATGTTTTGCAAAATGCTACGACCTACATGTTGATTTACCTTATGTGATCATTGTGTGCATTTGTGTCCATGTGCACATTGTGATTCAAAACTCATTACTTCTCAAGTTCGCTCTATCACCCAGTTCTCTCGATCCAAACTTGTCGCAGCAATGGCACCAAATGTAGTACAGTTTATGTAACAAGAACAATATGTAATAAAGAAATAAATAGCATCAAATGCATGAGCTCAACCAGTTAAATACCTCAATATTCAAGGAGACCTAGGTTCATATCTTGCCAAGCAATACGTGCATAATTGCCAAGTTGTTGTAATGCCAATATGTGGTTACGATGTAATATAAGTGGGGCCCATCTCAATCCCATATAACCAATTTTAAAATTAAAAAAAGGAACAGCAATTGAAAGTATAAAATCATTCCATTGCTTTCATCAAGATGTACATCATGAACCAGTCACAGCATGTATGCATAATCTCTCCAATCAACACAATCACACAACTCAACTCTTTTGCATACACAAATGGCTCTTGTTTCTTCATACGATATTATTAGACTAGTCTAATGTGAAACACATACAATGAGCGAGGAGGCCAAGCTGTTACAACTACCTGATTGTCGAATGCTTGTAACCAACTACATGCATCAAAAAAATTTAAAATATTATGCACCACATACATTATTATTAAGTCTGGGTATTGCGCACACACGACATCTCATGACATGTATAATATGACAAACTACCAAAAACGCATTAATATATTATGAACAAAATGCTTGTGGACAACTCACTCAGATGACACCAAAGTCAGTGTCATATCCATCTGACTAGTATAATCAGTGTGACTGCCTATACACTCTGATAAAGACAGCATACCTCTTCAACATCTTCGCCTGCTTTTATGAAGCTTGAAACCAGGTTTCTAGCATTCCTGACTTCTTTCTCTGGATAGCCACTAAAACGAGAGGCAGCTTCTCGAAGCTCTTCCACTTTTCTCTCCTCCTCAGCTTTTTCTGCCTTCCTCCTCCTATGTAATTCATTTGTCTTTTCACGCTGCTTTGCTTGCCACTCCTGCACAAGCCCCTTTAGCATGTTAGGAAGATACAACAACCTTTAGTAACTCATTAAAGCTGCCAATCAATCACAGAAAATCTAACATGCCAATTACAATATCAAGCTTAATAAGAACATGAGACAAGAAATACAATGTCAGTAATTGAATTTAACAATAATAAATATTTCTACTCTAAGGCCTCATCTTCTCGGAAATTCTTAAACAACTTTGTTGCAGTTCAATCATAACTGAGATATCATCGCACAAATGCATATATGACTAGACAGAATACAGAAACAGTGGCAACCACAGCAAGTTGGACAAAATTCGTTGCCAAAGAGAATCTAAACTAGAAATTTAAAAAGAGAAAAATGGTAAGATATACCAGAAGCTAGCCCATTTTGAAGAAGAAATACATTAGGAACCAATAATACAAGGACAACAATGAGCATGTAACTGAAAAGAAAAAAATATAGAAGCAAAACCTTGTAAAGACTTTACATCCTGCCAACATCCCATCCCCTCGATGATCCGTTTTTGAGTTAAGAACAACTGTTTACATATAAATATTTATTCATAGTGAATCTTCCTTCAAGTCTAATGGGTTTTAAGATTTATAATGAATTCCCTGAAGCTAATAAGAGATACTAGATTGGCCAATTATTAGAAGAACTAGAAGCCCTTGGATAAATTTCCTTATTAACCCTTTGTGGGGTCAAGAATTCAAATTCTCACCCCTTTTGGCCATGTCACCTTTGGTCAGCTTTAGGTTGCAGAATCCACTTTAAAAATGGGTCACACCCTTTTTCTCCCAAAGTACGACAACACGCACCTGGCTAGCCTCACTAGCTTAGGCCACTCATGCTTGAATCTCCCTCACACTTGTGTTTAGCATGGCCTGACTTGCAGTTTACGGGGCATGGAACCCCCATGCAAGGCCCGTAAGATACAGATAGCAGAAGCTAGCACATTTTGAAGAAGAAATACATTAGTAACCAATAAGATAATGACAGTAATAAACATGTCAAAGAAACGGGAAAAAAATAAAGAAGCAAGTCCTTGAAAAAACTTTATATACTGTAGTAACCTGCTATTACCATTGCGCTTTGAACAAGAGTTCATCACACAAGGAAAAGAGGGGAGGGAGGAGGGGAGGACAGATGTTGAAAGAATTTAGCCAGGCTCAAACAAGTGCTCCACCCAAGTCCTTATAGCACCCCATTGTAGCACGGCAGTGGTATTCCACACTTGGAGGAACAATTATAAATTACAGGTGAACTGCTTCAGCAACTCTTCAAGATGCAGCCTAGAGGACCTGCATCAGTTCCACTCTGTCGGCCCTGCACAACACAAGTTAAATGGCCCAGTCTGAGGTCCAGACAGCCTGGTACAGTTCCTCAGACAGTTTAGCACTTGCCCAAACAGCTTGCCTTCAAGTCTGACGACCCAGGCTTGCATGGGATGGCCTGGCACTAGTCCAAACAGCCCTGTACGAACAGAATACAACAGAACAGGGTTTGGATTTACATTTTATATCCACTGCAGTAACAATCAATATAAATACATGCAAACAATATACACAGAACAATGGCTGAATGATGAATTGATATTAACAAGATATTGCATTACATATGAGCCTATATAGTCACAAAGTATTCACAGCTTCTTCCATCAACATACTGCTCTCAATATATAAAATATCTACTCCTATGCAGAACTATCATGTGCATACAATATCTCCAATGTACCAACATACTCACCCTACCATGTACAAAATCTACCCGCTCAATTGAATTAAGAGGTCTATTTAAACTAGGGGGAAGGTAGTTATTGGTAACTACCAACCCCGACACCTCCTCAACCTCACATTACACTTGTCTTGCATTTCATTTCATTTCCCTTCCTACTACAAGACAAACTACATGACAACTCACTTATCAGCACATGACTACTACTTATCTCATCATTACATTATTACATGCAATATTAAAATGTTATCAAATTTATTCAACTTATGACAAAACTTTAACATATGCATACTCGACTTCCATGCATAGATTTTATTTCTGACTTTATTTCTTTTGCTGAGGTGGTAAGTCAGAACTAGCGTCTACATCTGCCCTCCCCTCTAGATTGGTTGACGTCCTCGTCAACAGCTGTTGCTACTCCTGGGGACTCTGACTTTGTTTAGGATAAGCAGCACGACAACTATCAATCACCACTACTAACAACAATTAAATACAGAATACATTACAGAAACTACAGATGTCATTCATCCTATGTATCCTCTAACTATGCATTCCAGGAATACTTAATCATCAAATACCGATATCCAGATAGCAGAATAACAGTAAGCAATAACATAAGCAACATGAGGCAGAAATGCTAAGTAAAGGCAGCATAAAGAACAATAACAGTAAATAGAGCCAAGTGTATCTTGCATTCAGAAGCAAACGTACAGCTACAATGGTTCCCTAGCAGGATATCCCCCTTCCACCCCTTTACAATGATATGGTGCAGCTATTTATAGCGCAATTTCCCCCCGATTACAACTCTGGGCACAGAATCCCAGACCCGACAATAGCTGACAAAGCTGACAAAAGCGGCAAAAGAGCTGCTGATGTTGACTTCTGCAGACAGGGACTGTACTTGCAGCAAGGTCCACCTGAAAACTTGGCAGCTACGTGGCAGTGCGGTTGATGAAACTTTGAGTCAGCTTGAATGCGGGTAGCTGCGGTAGATGGAACTTTGAGTCAGCTTAAATGAGGGTAGCTGCGGTAGATAATTTGGCCCACGCCTGTCCTTTTCCTGTCACATCTTCGGCTCGAATCCCGAGGCTGGACACTTGTCAAAATCTGATGAGGGACGCATCTGCCTTGAAAGGCAGTCTCTCTTTTATGTCCGACTTCGCCCGGAATCAGAGCGCAATTAGACAGCGCAAGTGGGGAACAGTGCAGTTGGGGAGGCCTCCGTGCCTTAGACAGTTTTTGGGCTGCTTGAAACATCCTGCCCAAGTGCGCACAAGTTAGAGGGCGCAGCCCGACTTCGCTGCGAAGTCGGGTTGCGCTCCACACTTAGCCAGTTTTGCTTGTTGTTCAGACTGCGCACAGAAATGAGGGCGCAGCCCGACTTCGCTGCGAAGTCGGGTTGCGCTCTGGCACTTAGCCAATTTTCGGGATCCGCTGCTTCCCAAGTGCGCACAGGAACGAGAGCGCACCCCGACTTCGCAGCGAAGTCGGGTTGCGCTCCTGTACTTAGCCAAATTTCGGTCCTTTTCCGCACTTCGCATTCCCGAGTGCGCTCGAACTTAAGGGCGCACCCCGACTTCGCTGCGAAGTCGGGTTGCGCTCTTAGACTTAGAAATTTTCAGGGACCTTTTGCTCTGTTTTGGGAATTTGACCGAAGAAAGTACAAGGGGAAAAAGGAGGAATGAAACTGACAGAAGGGGAGAAAGGGGATAGTGGAGAAAGGGAAAGGAGGAGGAGGGAAGGGAGAGCAACATACTTACAATAAAAATGAAAACATGGCACCCCGTGCAAAATGTGGCAACATTCCTGGCGGCTCGCGGGGTGTCGAGCTCGCCTCGACGCAAAGAACCAGGCCTTTATCCTTTGGGCGCAGAGGAACTCCCTTCCCCTGCATTCCGCTGCTCTGACGTCCCCTTCTTGGGTAACTGCTCCTCTTCGGATTCACTTTCAGCAGTTTCTTCTTCTGATTCTCCTCCCCTTTCTGAATCCGAATGATCACCACTGTCACCCTCCCGCTCACGGACATGATTGTACGCGGCCTTGGCCTGGTCCCAGGCTGCTGCCTGAAAGGGCCCTAAATCGCTGACATCCTTCAGCGCTGCTCTGAATGCTGCAATCGTGTGCACGTCGATGGTGTTATATCTCTCTCCCAACTCCTGAAGGGAGGTGTTGATCTTGCAATATCTTGACACCATCTGAGTGACCTGTGCTTCCTGGACTGGCTCGGCCCAGCTGTCAATTTCCGACGTATCTGCCTCGAAAGACAGCCAATTCAGCTTCACCTGTTCAAGGGGCAGAAACTCCCCATCCTTGACGAAGCTCGGGCATCCGAGCTCAGAAAGAGCGTTGAAGGGGGCCAGGCAAATATTCATTTCATGGTTCAATGCGTCCAGCATTTTCCTGGCGGCCCTTGTTTTTTCCGTTTTTTCAAAATAATTGTGCAAGGTTACCCTTGCATCTGCCCAATCTAGGGCAATTCGGGACATTGGGGGAAATCGGAGGCCTTTGCGCGCGAACTCTTCAATTTTCATTGCCAAGTCCAGCCACTGCTTCGCTTGGTGTTCGGCCTCCTCTACCACAGGCTTTCCCTGGGCAGATACTTCTTGGATCCTGGATGCGAAATCCAGGACGGATATGGACCTGACAACATTAGCCCTGCATCCCTGCAGCAAACCAGCCCGCATCTCTTTGACCTTGTTTTTCGAAAAGGCCGCCGTCTGGGACGTCTTCTCCTTGAGCTGAGATTGGGCCTGCCTTAACGAATCCTGCAGCTGAGAGACATGCTCCAATGCTGCCTTCTTCTCTTCTGACAGCTGTTCGGCCGTCCTTCTTTGTGCTGTAGCCTCCTGCTGAGAGGCGGCGAGCTGTGCTTTCAAGTCCTTGATCTCCTGCTGGGCAGACTCCAGCCGCGTGGTGGCCTTAGCCAGATCTTCCTCCAGCTGCCTTGAGTCATTTTGAAGCTGAAACAACGTCTCTTGATTCTCGAGTCGCTTAACAAGGAGATTGTCAGTTCTGCGGCGAATACCGTTGATTTCGTATTCTTCGTTTATATCGTCAAAGTTCTTCTCCTTGACCCGGTGTTCATAGTCAGCCTCGGTCATTTCTCGGAGAGGCTTCTTCACTTTCGGGATCAACTTTTCGGTTCGCAGCACTCTCCTGTCCAAGTCGAACTTGGTGCGCTTCACCGAGGCAGCTATCTCCTCGGCTCTTCTTCGTTTGACGCCCTGGAGGAAAGAGGCGGAACACCCTACGGCCTTCGCTGCCAGAGGCTGATCATCTGTAATCTGCAGCTGTTCTCCCATGAAGTCAAGCTCCGCCAGCATCGGATACGCCGAGACTAAATCTTGCTGCGGCATTCTTCCTGCAAACAATGAAGCAGGAGATATTCCAGAAGGCGTGGTCGCTTTCAAGGGCGACCGGGTCCTAGGGGAAGCGAGCGGCTGAGTGGAAGGTGAAGGCGGGGTTTTGAACAATGGAGGTGAGCGGCGCGGCGATGTAGGTACGGCTTCGGCACTGGCCGCAGGCGAGGGGTCTAGGGTTTGACTCAGGGTTTGGAAAACGTTGGGGTCTTGGGCAAACTGCTCGAAAGAATGGGGACTGTGGAAGGATTGGGAGATTTGTGACAAGGAAGATGCAACTAGGGCTTGCCCTGATACAGTGGGGGACGGTGTTACGGCAGGGCCAACTGGGATCTGGGGAACCGGGGAAGAGGACGTACCTGCGGGCTCCGCCTGAGCCGCTGATTGAAGGACGCCTGCTGCCCAAACTTCTGCTTCTTTCCCAGGGCTGTCCAAAGAGATGATTTCCGGCGCGGCCGTCACTGTCCGTGCTGCGGCCGTTTGCTGCGCAGACTCCTTAGGCCGCTTGGCCTTTTCGCTCCTCTTCCTCTTCTTTTCTTCTGGAGCTGCAGCTGGTTCGAAGGAGGCGGAGGAGGTTGGGGCGGCAGGCAGCGATGTTCCCACGGTAAACTTGTACCTGGGTTTTGACGGAAGAATGCTTGCTGCGGCCGTTCCACCGGTTGACTCTTCTGGCGCCTTTTCCTTTTGGGGGGCCACCTCAGGAGTTGACTTTTCTGGCTCTTGTACCTTTTGAGGTAACGCTTCAGGAGCTGGAGGCAACATTGGGCCCACCTGGCTGCTTGTTGGTGTCGCGCTGGAAGTCCCTTGAGTAGGCAATTGCTGGGATGGGGGCTTCCTTTTATATCTCTTTCTGGCGCCTAGGGGAACGCAATCTCGAAACGCGAACGGCTCCCATTTGTCGGCGTATTTATCATATAAGGCCGAAAATTCATCATCTACGGCCAATGTCTTCCGGTTAGACTTATCGTGTTGCGTGCGGCACCTCATTTTCCAGCATTCAATAATTTTGTCCTTTTGCCAGCTGAGGGGCGCCACCTTTGAGAGGAATTTCTTGAAGCCTGCTGAGTCTAACCGGTGGTCCGGATTGCGCTCCGGATCATACGCCACTTCTTCACAGTAAAAATCATGCCATGGCAGCCATGATTGCATCCGCTCAATGTGCCATTCCAGGTCTGCACCTGTTTTATTGCACCTTTCCTCCATGATCTCCGCTCGGGGGCAGATATGTACAAACTTTCCCCTGACCCCAATCGGGTCGTATTTCCAGCGCTGAGGTAGCTGTATCAGGCCCATGATGAGGAGTTCTTGTTCGAGGTAGACATGCTGCCCAATCTCGTGCACTTGAATGTTCGCCCAGGTAATAGGATACTTGAAAATATGGCCTCTCTTCTTTCCCTGGCCGAATTCCTCCTCGACATAGTCCATCTGGCGCGATATCTCCATACCGAACTGATGCTCAGTGCAAAAATAGGGCAGCAGGAACGGCTTCCCCTTGAATCCGTAGATTCTGATCACAATGCCCTGAGTCAACCGGAAGGTATCCCCGCACTTGTACTTCCTCAAATAGTTCGTCATGGCCAGTGGTGGGCGAGATCCCTTGCCGTTGAACAGCGCCAGGGTCATACCTAGAAATTTGAAGTTGAAATCGTAGTACGACCCTCTCCTGTACAGGGCTTCTGTCCACTCGTACACAGGCAGCGGTTCTCCCTTCTCATTCACCTTTTTTAGGTCAGGCACTTTAATCCGGTAGTGCGTGTGGTACAGGCACAACCATGTGAGGAACGAGCAGAGTCGGAACTCTGTTGTCTGCTTTTGCTGCAACCTGACCAGGTTCGAATGTATGGCGTACGCCACCCAATCTGCCCAGTCAAAGAAAATAGGGCGCCTTCCGCTCCTTTGCGCAGTGGAGTCATAAAACTCCCCATGCAAGATGCATTCTGCGAGCGCCAGCTGGTACGGGCGCACCATTCTATCCGTGTCGCAGCCGAGTACCCATGCCAGGATAATATATATGTACTTATTCTCGAACCTGTCCAGGGGTATAGGGCCTGTCGGCCACTGTCCGGCTGGTAGCGGGGTTTTCAGCTCTGAGTCGAGAAACTCTCTCATCCTTTTGGTCTGAGCGAATCTGCCCGCCTGCTCATCCAGGTTAATTCTCCTGACAATGGCGTTGGGGTCGTACTGGAGCCCCGGGGCGAAGGCTGGTTGGACGCTCTCCTTGAAGAGGGTGAACAACACCCTTCCTTGGTTGTCGCAGACTTGCCGGGTAGCTGGTTTGTAGTATGTCACAATAGATTCAACCAGCTCCGGGCACTGGTGGACGGGAGGGCACAAGAACCAGTACAGGTTCGACTTGTATGCAGCCCCGACATGGTGCGAGGGTGAAACTTTGTCAGCCCACTTCGCTATATTTGGCCGCAACTTGGTGAGGCTAATGGAGTACTCGCCGTCCCTATACCCGGCCAGGCGGTTGATGGGCGGCGGTGGAGCTTGCCCTTGGCTTCTCTTCGACCTGGATCTCCTTGTTCGCTCCCGTGGCGCTTCGCTCTCATGAGCGCTGGATTCTGTGTGCTCTTCAGCCTCGCGCTCTGCGTCGCTGGACTGCGTCTGCATTGGCGCTTTTCCCTTGTCCATTTTCTCTTTTCTGCTCGAGGTGGCAGAGACGGGGATTCTGGTTACTAATTCTTCAATTCTGCGCCTTGCAGCTCAGACTTGGCTTGATAATTCGAATGTTCTGAGTATGCCAGGGCCCCTTTTCTAGGAAAAAATACAGCATTAATGGCGCAAGGGAGGGGGTTAAGGTGATTTGCCCGAAGTAGGTGGGAAACGCTATTATTCTTTGGCGGCCGTGCATGGGCTTTTTCTTTGGAAGGCGTACCCTGGTTGCGGTTGGTCCTAATGCGCCTGCTTTTTTAATGACATCTGCTTTGAAAGACGCGCAATCATTATTTTAAAAATTTTCGGACCTCGTGCTTCCAATGACGTCACGGCCGCCGCCTGGGCACACACTTCGAGGGAGATTTTTGGCCCAGGGTTTTAAGGAGGGACGCAACCCAACTTCGCGTTATGCCTCACTGCGCAGCCTGGGCCCATACTTAGAAATATTTTGCCATTATGTCCCTCGTTTCCCGTGACAAGTCATTCAAGGTGCGCTCGAAATTGAGGGCGCACTCAGGCTTCGCCCAGAAAACGTGCGCACTCCGACTTCGCCCAGAATTTGTTGCGCAGTCCGACTTCAACACTTAGCCAATTTTCGCTCTGCGCTGCCCGACTGCGCTCCCAAGACGGTGCGCAGTCCGACTTCGCTGCGAAGTCGGGTTGCGCACCCAACACTTAGTCATTTTTTGGCTTTTTTGTCAGCTGCCTTCTCTCAAACTCCCGATGTCGCACTATTCAAGGAGCGATGCCCGACTTCGCTGCGAAGTCGGGGTTTGCTCTATGCTTCACTTAGGCTCTGAAAACTAAAAGCTGAATGCTGAAATAAATATATACATTCTGTCATAAACTAAAATGCAGAAAAGGAATATGTACAAGGAAGGACCCCTTGGGTGCCTTCAGTGGTGGTAAATTTTCAGGTGGAAACCGTTGACAGGAATGGGGAGAAGCTGTCCCGCCATGTCCCGAAGCACGAATGCATTAAATTGGTTTACCCGAGCAATCTGATAGGGACCTTCCCAGAGGGCATCAAATTTATCATGGTTGCCCGACTTTGCTTTAAGTGAGTCCCACTTTAACACTAGGTCCCCGATTTTGAAAACTCGGGTGGTGGTGCCTTTCGCAAACCAGCCCTGGGTCGCCTCGGCATGTTTAGTAAAGGCCTGGTATGCCTTTTCCCTTTCTTCTTCTAACCGCAATAGTTGGCAAAGTCTGGCGTCCACTGGATCCCCGTCGCCTTTTTCTTCATCTAGCATCCAGAGTGCGGGTATCTCTATGTGGGTAGGCAGAACTGCCTCCTTGCCGTACACGAGCGCGTAGGGGGATGTCTTGATAGACTTCTTGAACGATATGCGATCCGCCCACAACGCCCGATTCAGGAGTAGGTGCCATGTCCTCTTGTTTCTCTCTACTGTTTTTTTAACAATCTTCAGTAGATTCTTGTTGGTGGACTCAGCCAGGCCATTCCCCTGCGGGTAGTAGTTCGAGGACATCTTGTGATAGATGTCGTATTTGCTGGTGTACTCCGTGAGTACAGCGCCTGCGAACCCCGGACCATTGTCTGTAACTATTGCCTCCGGGACCCCGAAACGGGTGATGAGGCTCTCGAGGAACCCAATGACCGTTTCTTGGTCCGCATGCTTAGTGGGGATCGCCTCTGCCCACCGAGTGAAATAATCGGTGGCTGTAAGGATAAACTTATGTCCCGCTGCAGAGTTAGGCGTGATGGCCCCGATGAAGTCTAGACCCCACTGCTGAAACGGAGTCTCGGCTTGAATTGGCTGGAGGGGCAAGGGTGCCTTTCTATTCCTGCCAGCGAACCTCTGGCATTTATCACATTTAACACAGACCGCATGTGCGTCTGTGAAGAGAGTGGGCCAATAATACCCAGCTCTGATAATTTTTAAGGCCGTAGGCCTCCCAGAATGATGTCCCCCAGGCATCCCGGAGTGGAATTCTCCGAGGACCCTCGGTTTATCTGTTTCTCTGACGCATCGCAACAGGATGCCGTCAATGTTTTTGAAATACAGCCCCTCGGGCGCAGTACATATCTCAAGGCGTTTAGCCTAAACCTCCTTCTTTGTGAGGCATTGAGATGATCTGGACATCTCCCGGTGCTAAAATACCGCACCAGGTCATTTGTCCAATCACTTTCCTCTGATAAGGAGTTGGCAAGGTTAGTTTCTGCTATCGGATCTTCCCACTTGCAGGCAGAGATTTCAGCTGCAGCGCTTCGGGCCAGCTCTTGGCACAAGGCTCGGCCTCTGATCAGCTTCGTTGGCCGTACCTCGATGTCAAATTCTTGGATTTTGGCTATCCATCCTGCCCTCTTGTGACCTGGCTCCCCTTGTATGATGAAATTCCTGACGTCCGGATGTATCACGAAGACAGTTATCCGGCTCTGGGAGACGAAGTGCCTGAACTTCCTGAGGGATTTCATGACTGCGTGAACCTGCCGCTCAATAAAATTGTACTTTTCTTCATGCGGCTGAATCACCTGGCTTAAGAACGCTATGGGGCGTTCTTCGCCATCATCTCCCTTCTGAGTCAGGACTGCGGCGTAACTCTCGGGTTCTCCCACCGCGTACAGGATGAAATCCTTGGAATAATCTGGATTTATCAACACCGGAGCTTGCGCGATTCTAGCCTTGATCTCTTCGAAGGCCTGCTTTCTTTCGTCAGTCCACAAGAATTCGGCATTCTTTTTTAAGAGTTCGGCCATGGGCTTAATTACTTGTGCGAAGTCCGGTATGAACTTCCTCACGAAGTTGATTTGGCCGAAGAATGACTGTAACCCCTTCTTGTCGACTGGGATGGGTAAGCGGAGAAGGGCTTCTGCTCTGTCAGGATCCACTGCAAGGCCTTTCTCAGAAATGACATGTCCTAGCAGCTTACCTTCTTTTACCGCGAAGACTGACTTCTTCGGGTTGATGGAAATGCCGAATTCACGACATCTCTCAAATATTTGCCGCAAGTGGGAAGCATGGTCCTCTCTCCTGTGAGAAAATACAGTCATATCATCCAAGTAGATGACAATGACCTTGTTGAGCAGCTCCCGGAAGGCCAAGTCCATGGCTCTTTGAAACGTAGCGCCGGCATTAGACAGGCCGAAGGGCATGCGCTGATATGCAAACGTTCCCCATTTGGTGGTGAACGTTGTCTTGTGCTGATCTTCGTCCTTTACCCATATCTGGTTGTATCCAGAGAATCCGTCCAAGAGAGAGAACCTCTGTGCTCCAGCAACGATGTGGAGGATCTGATCAATTTGGGGAAGCGGGTAATGGTCCTTCAGCGAGGCTTGATTAAGGTTTCTGAAATCCACGCAGAGGCGGATGTCTCCATTCTTTTTCCTCACAGGAACCAAATTCGCGACCCAAGATGAGTGCTTGATGGGGTAGATGATTTTGGCCTCCAGCATCTTTAAGAGCTCTGCTTTCATCATTGCTTCAATTTTCGGGTTTACTGCCCTTTGCTTCTGCCGGAAAGGTTTTGCATTATCTTCCAGCTCTATGGTATGCTGGATCATCTCTCTGTCATACCCCTTCAAGTCCTGGTAGCACCAGGCCACGATATCAGGGAACTCTCTGCATAATGATCTGATCTGCTCCAGTTCCTCTTCAGTGCAGTCCGTCCCGACCTTGATTGTTTTTCCAGGTTCTAGTTCCAGGTCTACGTACTGCTTGGGGTCTACTTTGATTCTGTGGGATATTGCCCTATCGTTCTGATCAAAGAGACTCTCTAAGGTAATCAGTCCTTTCGGGACATGATTGTTCTTTAACTGTATCAACCCCTCGTACTGCTCGTCATCAGGGTCTCTACCTTCTATAGTACTTGCTTCGTTAATCAAAAAAGTGACGATATCCTCGTCACAATCAAACACCTGCCAGTGGGTGTCTTTATCAGGCACAGAAGGCCTGTAGATGGTACGAACCGGCTTCGGCTTCTGGACAGTGTCATCAGCCGGAACGTACCTGGCTCCAACAGACGCCAGAATGTCAGCGTGTTTATTCTTCTCACGTGATATGGCTTTGACATTCAACGAGTCGAATGACTCCATCAAGTCCCAGACACGGTTACGATACGCCTTGAGGTAATGCTTCTTGGAGGCGCACTTATTCGTAATCTGGTTGCACACCAGCTCTGAGTCGCCAAAGATCTGCAAATGTTTCACCCCCAGTCTCTCTGCTTTTCTCAAACCCAAGCACAGAGCTTCATACTCCGCCGCGTTATTAGTACAGCTCCAAGCCAGCCTGTAAGTGTAGTCCTTCTGGATCCCGGACGGGGAAACCAGGAGTACACCTGCACCGGCGCCATTTTTGCATCGGGCGCCATCAAAGAACAACTTCCATAGCTTTTCTGGTGCGGGTCCTACCTCTTTCCTTGCTGACTGGTCAAGTCTTTCAGGCTGGGTGACGGAGTAACAACCTTGCTCAGTCTCAATCATGGCGTTGAAGTCCAGCAAGGAGAACTCATCCTCCACTTGTAACAGCTCAAGGGCTTCTTCTGTCATGTCCACCACTACCAGTTCTTCAGTTGTCAGCTGAACCATGCCGTTCTGTGGCTCTTCTCCGGGTATCTTCTCTACTAGAAATGTGGAAGGCTTTTCATTATAGATCTTCAGTCTCCTTCCTTTGAAGGGCACTTCCATATGTGAGTAATCCAGAGACAGATACCCACCCAGCTTTGCAGTGAACTCCCTGGAGAGGCACATGCCGAAGTAGGGTTCCAAGTCGACCACAACGACTTCCTGTATGACCACTATGTCGAGGGCTTTATGCAGTCGGATCGGGATATCCTTGATGACACCAACTGTCTTGACAGGGGTGCCGTCTAGCTGCAACACACCTTGGCTGCTCCTTGTATATTCCATACCGATCTCTTCGCAGACGGCTCTCGGCATGACAGTCGTGGAAGCACCAGAATCCACCATGCAGTTGTGTACTATATAGCCTTCCATCCGTAATGACAGATAGAAAGGAGGTGGCCTGTTTTTTCCGGTGGCGGAAACTGTCAGGGGTTGAGCTAACACAGCAGGCTGCGTCGGCTTCCCGTCTTTTATGTTTTTCAAAGATTCCTGCAGCAGATCAACTTGCCCTGGGAGCAGAAGAGCCTCGTACATACTTATCTTCGCGGGGGTCCTCTTTAGCTCGTCAACTATGTTGTAGGTTGAAGTGTTGGCTCCCTCTATTTCTTTCGCAGGCTCATACTTAGTCCGGTATTGCTGCGTGGCTTCGACTCTCTGTCTCTTCGTCAGCGACGGATATCTCAGCTTCTCTTGAGCTTGTTCTTTTGTTTCGGCTGGAGGCTGAGCTGCGGGGGCTTTCACCGCGGGAGCCTTGAGCGCAGGAAACCTTTCTTTGGCTGCAGGAGGCCACAGTGACTTGTCAGGTGGTAGCCCAGCAGGTTGCGCCTTTTCTCTTCTGGCGTATACCTTCAACGGCTTTGCTTGGGCCGTGGCAGCCTCAACGGGCTTTCTGCCTTCCTTGGTCAGGAGCAACGCAGGATCTTCTTCTGGGACGGCAAAGTTGCCTTCATCGTCCAGGATCATGTATAATTCATCCTCTATGGCGCTGCCCGCCAGGGTCTGGAGATAATGCTGATGCAGCGTGCACCCTTCTTCTGAGTGTGGATCGTTGCACGTAGAGCACCAGTTAACCTGGTCAGAAGTGCCAGGTTGATCCTCATTGGCAGCATTCCTTGCAGGGGGGTGTCTTTGAGCTTGTGCGGCTTGATCTTTCGTTAGCGCCGGAGGAGGATATGGTCTCCTTGGAAGGAACTCCATCTGGGCTTGCTTCTTCTTCATTATCGTCATATCGTTGGACATAGTATGATACCCAGAGGCCAGAGCCCGTACCTCTTGGAGGATTTTATTTTGAATATCATTATCTGCAGGTGCCAACCGGGCCGGCGGAGGTAATGCAGCCAATGGCGGGGGTGCAGAATACGCCGCGTAATGAGGGGGAGCTGGGAGTGCGGGATACTGCGGAGGCGGAGGTGGTGGGTTAGGATAATGAATTTGAGGCGGGCCGTAGGGGTTTATAACTGGTGCTGGATTCCATGGCTGCTGGGGGTGCTGACTTGAGGATGATGGCATCACACCAGAGGCCGATGGATACTGGGACTGAGGAAAATCAGGATAAATGGGGGGCTGCACTCTATGCGGGAGTCTGCCTATGGAGATTATATCTAATTCTGCTTGTTGGGCAGCTTCGTATAGGGCAGGGAAGGAATCGACTCGGGCTATCTTCAGAAGTAGGCAGATATCCGAGTTGAAAGACCTCAAGTAGTAGTGTGCAGCTTGACCTGCTGAAGGTCGCAGTTCGCGAGGTACTCTTTTCCAAGACCTCGCAAACCTTATGTTGAAGTCTGATACCTCCTCTTGTGGGTGACGTTGGATACTTTGGAACTGATGCAACAACGAAGAGGGATCGGCAGACTCGTTGCATCCTTTTACAAGCCTGCCTGCCAGCTGAGGCCACCCCGTGATAGATCCTTCTGGCAAAGATCTCCACCAATAGAGAAGCTTCCCCCTTAGGGAAAGAGCCAGTAGACGGGTCTTGACACTCTCATCAGTAATAGAGTGTAGCGCAGCCAAGGCCAGAATGTCCTGGATGTGTTCATATGTCGTTTTGCCGTAGCCATCATAAGTAGGGATGGCCTTCAAGGCAGCGGGGGGTACAGCCTCTTGTCCGACTAGGGCCAAGGGCCCCGTGGAGTCGACCGCTGGGAAGAGGTCGTCATCATTTTGCTGAGCAGCCATTTCTTCTTCCCCTCCGGTCGTGTACTCGGTATCGGTGTCGTCCGAAGATGTAGGTTGCTCTTCAACTTCGGCCTCTTCGATTTCGGTTTCGGATTCGTCTATGCGAGCTTGGTAGTCAGCCAGCCTTACACGCTCTCCCGGAGCGTTGATGTCAATTTCGTAGAGATCAGGCTGGTTTCCCGGATTCCTTGCTCTCCACCTTCTTGTATGCATGAAGGCGCTTGGACCGGTCTCACGGACTCAGAGAATATTCAGGTACTTGCAGAGTCGCCAGGTGTTCTGATTTTAACAGCAATGAAGCGAACACCGATGCTTCGATTCTGTTTTGGGTGGGAAACTTTCGGGTCCCACCGGGCGTGCCAGAGAAACTGTTGGTTACGAATCTGCCACTAGGATAGGATTTAGTGAAATGCGCCCTAGATTCGCCCAGCAGATTGAAAGGCCGGAAGGAAGGAATGCCTTCCGTGCCAATCTCCGGAGAAGGCCGGCTTCCTATGTGTTTTCTCGGATGGTTTTAAGCTCAGAGTGCAGGAAAGAAATTAGAAATGCGGAAAGAAATATAAATGTGATTTGCGTTGGGTGGGGAGGATAAGCAGCACGACAACTATCAATCACCACTACTAACAACAATTAAATACAGAATACATTACAGAAACTACAAATGTCATTCATCCTATGTATCCTCTAACTATGCATTCCAGGAATACTTAATCATCAAATACCGATATCCAGATAGCAGAATAACAGTAAGCAATAACATAAGCAACATGAGGCAGAAATGCTAAGTAAAGGCAGCATAAAGAACAATAACAATAAATAGAGCCAAGTGTATCTTGCATTCAGAAGCAAACGTACAGCTACAATGGTTCCCTAGCAGGATATCCCCCTTCCACCCCTTTACAATGATATGGTGCAGCTATTTATAGCGCAATTTCCCCCCGATTACAACTCCGGGCACAGAATCCCAGACCCGACAATAGCTGACAAAAGCGGCAAAAGAGCTGCTGATGTTGACTTCTGCAGACAGGGACTGTACTTGCAGCAAGGTCCACCTGAAAACTTGGCAGCTACGTGGCAGTGCGGTTGATGAAACTTTGAGTCAGCTTGAATGCGGGTAGCTGCGGTAGATGGAACTTTGAGTCAGCTTAAATGAGGGTAGCTGCGGTATAATAATTTGGCCCACGCCTGTCCTTTTCTTGTCACATCTTCGGCTCGAATCCCGAGGCTGGACACTTGTCAAAATCTGATGAGGGACGCATCTGCCTTGAAAGGCAGTCTCTCTTTTATGTCCGACTTCGCCCGGAATCGGAGCGCAATTAAACAGCGCAAGGGGGAATCAGCGCAGTTGGGGAGGCCTCCGTGCCTTAGACAGTTTTTGGGCTGCTTGAAACATCCTGCCCAAGTGCGCACAAGTTAGAGGGCGCAGCCCGACTTCGCTGCGAAGTCGGGTTGCGCTCCACACTTAGCCAGTTTTGCTTGTTGTTCAGACTGCGCACAGGAATGAGGGCGCAGCCCGACTTCGCTGCGAAGTCGGGTTGCGCTCTGGCACTTAGCCAATTTTCAGGATCCGCTGCTTCCCAAGTGCGCACAGGAACGAGAGCGCACCCCGACTTCGCTGCGAAGTCGGGTTGCGCTCCTGTACTTAGCCAAATTTCGGTCCTTTTCCGCACTTCGCATTCCCGAGTGCGCTCGAACTTAAGGGCGCACCCCGACTTCGCTGCGAAGTCGGGTTGCGCTCTTAGACTTAGAAATTTTCAGGGACCTTTTGCTCTGTTTTGGGAATTTGACCGAAGAAAGTACAAGGGGAAAAAGGGGAAATGACGGGAATGAAACTGACAGAAGGGGAGAAAGGGGATAGTGGAGAAAGGGAAAGGAGGAGGAGGGAAGGGAGAGCAGCATACTTACAATAAAAATGAAAACATGGCACCCCGTGCAAAATGTGGCAACAGGACCACGAAGGTTGCCCAACGTCATAGGAATTTGTGGCATGACAAGCACCTAAAGAAAATGGATTTGAAGTCAAGTGACTTGGTTCTAAAATATAATGGCAAGAGAGAAATCAAGCCAAGCAAGTTGAAGACTTTATGGCTTGGACCCTTTCAAGTGGATGAAGTGATGAGTAATGGCAAAGTGAGATTGAAAACATTTGACAAGACATTGTGCCCTGAAGCAATTAATGGTTCAAAGTTGAAGCCATACAAGATGAAAGCACTAGCCAATATGGTGAATCTCGAACCAACTAGAGAAGGAATAAGAAGGGGAAGGCTAACAGCAACACCAAGTCAGTCTTCGGAACCTTTTGTGGGAATTTCAATTCAAAAAGTAGGGGAATTGAGTCGTACCAAGGAGGAAGATGGTGCAAAAGAAAGCAATGACTTAAACAATGAACTTGCGGAATAGCTAGTTTGGTTGTATGAAGGGGAGAACGCAAGTAGACAAGGAGAAAGTATGCAACCCATGATCGAACAAGAGGAATTGCAGCCTTAGTCTATGGAACGTAGGCAGATTTGGGTGCATGTTAGATTTCTAGATGTGGAAGAAGAAGAATGGTTGAAGTCTCTAAATGCAGGAAACATATAGCGAATGGTGGCTATGTATGTTGGGAAAGAACCACTAGAGCAAGAGCCTTTGAGTGAGGAGAGTGAATACGAATGCATGAGTTTGCTTGCAGCCATTGGTCATGCACAACAACAAATGAGAGAAGAAACACAACAATTGCGAGAACAAAGTGAGCAACTGAATAACAAAATGGAAGAACTAAGGAGACAACATGCACAAGAATTGTTAAGAATGCGACAGGATATTCAAGCAATTGGAAGTTTTTTTGGAAATGGGACAAGTCCAGAGGAAACTCCTAGAGGTGCACAACAAACAAGCAAGTGTTAGGAGTTGCTAATGGCTATACGAAGAAAGCTGAGTTTCTAGAAGCAAACTGCCAATTTCGCAAGAAGGCTTGCAAATGAAGAAGCATGGACGGACATATATGAAGTATCATTGCCAAAAAAGGGGAGGAGAAACTCAAGGCAAGAATCAAGCAGTATATCCTTGAAAAGTTCAAATAGTAATGAAGAAGATTGTAGTGATAGTTTAGGTTTGGAACTTGGAAGTAGAGCAAGAAGGATGACACCACAAAGATACCAAGATGATCAACCCAAACGCAATGAACAGCAATAAGCAACTCAAAGCCGAAATGCCTTTGAGGCAGGAAGGTGGATGAGTTGGAAAAATCAAGATCTGCCAAACTTGAACGATTCCTTGGGAAATCAAAGTAGTCTGCAACGACTACCAAACAACCCAAGGCATGCATAGGACTTAGGCAATTTAGTCAATCTAGGAGGACTGTTAGGTTCCCCAAGCCATCTATATTTGCCCAGCCAAAGGAGGTCGTCTGACTTATTTCCCAACCGTCTAAGGGTAAGTTTTTTTTCCCTTAGACTGCCCCTAGGCCGTACATCCAACAAGGTGGGCCGTCTGGACCAACCCTTGGCCGTCTGGGAGATAGAAGACCCTGGACGGTCCTCAAATAGTCTGAACTGATGACCAAGCCAACAAAATTTGCTGAAGCCAATCCAGAAGGAATAAATGAAGGTTGAATGCAACTGGACCGTATCAAGAACAGGTTTGACCAGCAACCGGACCAGGGTCATCCAAAAAAAATGAAAGAGAAGGAAGGAACATCAAGTCATTTGAAGGAAAAGCTATGGGAATGCCAACTAATAGACAAAATGAAGGAATGGAACCTGAGCTCGGAAAACTATCGCAAAGAAGTCGGCGATGGAGAAGGCAATTTGGAAGAGGCAATGAGCAACCAAGTCAATATGGTCGTACAAAATAGAGTGTGCCATCACGATGGCAAATGGTCAAACAAGGTCGCCCGAGTTGGGGTCGTCTAGAACAACAATCAAGGTCATCCAGACAAGGGAAGAATCGAGAGGAATGGATGGTGGCGCTGACAAGGAAGTTAGACAAGTCTTTTGGACGCCTAGACCATACGCATAGGGAAGAAAAGAAATTAAATCATGACTATGGACAAAGTGCAAAATATACATGCACAAGGAGATTAGAATAAAGTGAAAAATGAACATGCGCAAGGTGGTGAGGATAAGACAAGAAAAGCATGTCAAAGCAGTTAAAGGTGGCGAAGTGGTGGTTGAGAGGTATTTACCGCATGCAAGACAGATGTCCCCCTACCACCCCCATATTATAAATACACATTGGGAGATGGCAATGAAGCATTCAAACACTCGATACCAAAAGGAGCCCATGCAGTTGGACCAACCAGTGTGTGAGGGAGAATTTGTAAATTGTGCTGACTGTACGGACGAAAGCATATCTGGTAGTAGAAATTGTGAGAGGGATTGCGTAATAGTAGCAAACTGGAGTAGGAGCGTGCAAGGGAAATACCCCAAAAGAAGACGTTGCATTACAGAAAGAAGCTACCAGAGAGAAGTGCAAAGCTACCAAAGAAAAGTGTCGGAAAGGGTTTTTATGGGAAATCCCTCCCTAGTACCAACAAAAAAGTATTTTATTTTGCAGGAACAAGAGTTGTAGCAAAGCATTGCCAAAAAAGAGTACAAAGAAAAAGACTACAGCCAACCGAAGCGAGGAAAAAAGGGACCAGCTACAGAAAAGAAAATTTTTAAGTCATATAGACCATACGAACTGTCGACGCAGGAGAAGAATAAGAGTTGCAAACAACCGTACGGACTGTCTAAGGGGATTTAGATCACCATACAAGAGCTGGAAAAATACGCAAGAGAGGCGGTCCAGAGATAAGCCATCAAGGACAAGGTCGTTTGAGACCAATAAGTATACAATCGAGGCATTCGAGACTTGGTTGTTTAAGGCTAAGCCGTCTGGCAAGAGGTCGTCCAAGACAGAACCGAATGGAGGTAGGACGTCAGTAGTTGTTATGTGTAGACAATCAAGGTCGTACAACAAGAGTTGATAGAGGTACAGGAAACTAAGTGAGATTACGTGCCACATGGAGTTGTGGAACAAAGACACATAATCAAGAAGACAATTGCAGATTGTGGTTGCCGGAAGTTGGCAAAATTCGAAGCCCAAGAGATTGACTGCAAAAGTGATGCAGAGAAGACCATGAATTTTAGAGCAGATTGAACGGGTGGAACTGCAGAGGAGGTTTCCACCTTTGGTTGTGTTGTAGGCAAGACCTCGTACTTGGGGGGGGGAGCATCAAATTTGGCTTTGGGAGATGCCTAGCAGACCGCGTGTGTAGAAGAGAGAGAGAACATGGCATGGATGCAGAGCGAGGGAGAATGAGGCAACACGGGATGGAGTCAAGATCGAGATCACGAACCGACACTCTTGATGAACATCATGGCAATGAGCCAACAGCTTCACCTAAGGTGAAGAATAAGGGGAAGGAGAGGATGCAGATCCCCTTGGAAGAGATGACCTAGACAACACCAATGGGAGAATTTTGCAGAACTTGGTGGTTGGAGCACCCAATGGATCACCCATTGAAGACCACATTTTGGAATGCAGGAGTGCAATTTATTCTACAAGTTCTGGGCTTTGACAAAGATTTCTTTAAGCCATACTTGTTAGAATTACTGCAAACCTATGATGCTGAGTGGAATCAAAGTAGAATAATGATTGGTGACAAAGAGATTCGAGTGTCATTTTCCCCAAGCAATTTTCGAAGAATTTTCGGATTGCTGAATTCCACAAGACCGGTGAAGGAGGGAGTGGAGCCCTACCGGTTATGGAGTTTTGTTGATAAGGTCGCCAATCTCAATCCGCAGGAAGTGGCTAAGCTAACAAAGCATGGGAGTCGTTGATTGAAAATGCAGCATCTGAAGTCTGATGAGTTGCGGTGTACAATGAATGTAATCATGTCCAGACTGTCCGATGAGCAAAGAGCCTCAAAGATGCCCATTTGGCTCATAACCTACATGGAAGGAATCATGGCCGAAGAATTGTACAATTGGGCTACATTTTTGTCAAACCGTATTCAGAATTTTTTGATGCGGTATACTAAGAATTTTTCAATGGCTTTTCACACTGTTGCTCTGATTTTGGATGTAATTTCATAGGAGAAAAATTAGTTTCCAGGTCTAAATCCTCATACTATTCCAGAGCATGCACCTACAATTTTCAGATGGGTACATGTTGCCCCATTGATGAAAGCCAGTACTCTAGGGAAGAAGAAAAGTGCATCGAAGAAGAGAAAGGCACAGGAAGCATCAAGTGATGAGATGGATGTTGTAGCTAAAGGAAGTGAGGAATCTGATGGAGTTAAGGAGCAGCTGCCAAATGCCGAGGAGTTGGTCAGAAAGGAGAAGAGACAAATGGAGCAGCCATGGCAACAGATGGGAGCGCAATTGTAGCAACAACAACAAGTGAGTCATGGAACCCCACAATAGGCCACAGCAAAGAAGACAGATGGTGGCAGTATTCATCAAGTGGTGGCAGGCTAGAAGAGTGAAGAGCGTGGAGTATCGCAGCATGCAGTGCAGAAGGGAACTCCAGCACAACCAGGAAGTCAGAATGACTTTGAGTAAGGCTTCCCTGAGTGGACAGTAGCCAGAGTTGCAAGAATTTGTTGCACAAAATGTGCAGTGTGCAAAGAAGACATGCAACAGTTTGACAGTAGAACTGCGCAGGAGATGATGGTAGTTGTAGATGTTGATAAGGAAGTTCGAACTCCAGTTGATGTGGTGGGAGCATCACCACCATTGGATGGAGCACCAGGAGGAGATTTTGTTGGTGAAGTTTCAGTATAGGTGGAAAGTGTTGATACACTAGAGAGTTACAAAACAACACCATTGAGACAATATGAAGATGTTGTGAATCGATGTGGATTGCCTCCATTGGATGAGGGACCACCGATGGAGTTTACATCTACAACAACGCAAACTATGGCACCAAGTTTAGCAGTGTTGGAGGAGAGTCGAGAGAAAGGTAAACAACCTGCATCAGAGTATAGACTATGGCAAGAAGGCCAAAGTAGTCAACCGTCGAAGGAAGAACCTGAGAAGGGTAAGGAGACAGTGGAAACAACGGAGAAGACTACTGATGCAAATGGAGAAAAGATTCAAGATTCAGGAAGGGAAGGCAGCCAAACAGAAGATCAACCTGACAGGTCATGGTGGGGAAGATGTGGAGGAGACTACCACCGAGGATGACACAGATATGGAACTGGTAGAGGAGGAAACAAGTGAGCATTTCATTATAGAAGTGCCAAATTTGAGGAGACCACCAATTCTGGGAGAAAATATCAATGAACAAGTTGACACATTCTTTGAAAAAGTGAGTGGATTGTTTGATAGAGTTCAAAGTGAGTTTAGAGTTGGATGTGTTGGGGACTGGCGACTATGGCAGTTGAGAATGGAATGTGAGTTGAGCAAACTGGTGCATTGGGCTCGTGATGATGAGCGTATGAAGAAGTTTGCAGAAATTTATCAGATGCAGCCATGGGAGCTAGGAGCTAGCAGTAGCAGTGTCAATTCGATGCTGGAAATCAGAAACCTGCCAAAAAGAACTCAAGTACTCTACCGATATCCACCACGAGTGTACGTTGATGAAGGAAATATGGCACCTTATCCTGAACTCCCAAGTGTCAAGTATGTGAAGTTGGCACCTGAGTTAGTCAAATCATATGCCAGGATGAACTTTTTGGCATATCTGATTTAGTGGTTAGCAACAGGATTGGAGACATTTCAGCAGATGGCTTGTAGCTTGAAGTTGAAGGAGGAAGAGTTGACTAACCAAGTGCAGATGGTGGAAGGTCAACTTTGGCAAGTGTAGCAAGATGCTGAAGCAAAACTAGCTGGGATGAGAAACGAGATAGAGGCTATGAGGCAGACGCATGAACAGCAAGATCAGCTGATAGGACAGTTGAAGTCCGAATGTGCAGTAAGGGAGCAAACTCTAGAGGGAAGGATGAAGGAGCTTGCTCATAAGGATCAATTGATCGCGGAACAGGATGAGCAGCTGGCAGTAGCTGCAAGGAAGGAAGCAGAAGCAACAAAGCAGGAGGCTGAGTTGAAGGCTAGGCTGGTAGAAGTCGAGCAGAAGTCACATCACTATGGCTTCTAGTGGGCTCGTTACCAGGCCTATGCCAAGAGACTCAAGGGAGAGAATGAAGCTTTGAAGTTGTAGATCCAGGAGCTTGGAGGAGTACCTGTTCCATCACCTCAACCTCAACAGAGCCAGAGTCCTGTTACATACCCGACACTTGTAACTCATAGGGGCATATGTTATTGTATGTAAAGTGGACCATGTATCAAGTTAGAAGTGGGCCACGTGTTAAGTTAGGAGAGTGTGCATCATAGAATCATGTATATAACCGCTTTGTCATAGAATCTCTTTGTTGTCATAGAATTATGAATGTGGTAACCGCTTGGTATCATGAATGTAACTATCATAAATTAGGTAGTCAGGAATATTGTCATAGAATACTATCATAGCAGGATGTCATAGAATATTGTCATAAAATGTCAGGAAATATGCTTGTAAATATTATAAAATGGGAAGGATGTAACCCTCATGGGCTAGTGAAGAATTTGCATATTTTGTAAGGAGGTTGCCCCCTCGAAGAGGCCCGTGATAGTAATATTACTTGTCCCAAATTCCTGCAATTACTATTATTTATGTTTCCATGTTTCCTTTAATGAATGCTTATGTTATTGGATATACGATATTAGTGTTGCTTTTATCAATACTTTATGCAATCATAGTTAGATTATCTTTGGCTAGATTTCTTATCTCAGTACAACTTCGCACTAAGAATTTTGAGGTGAAATATTTGCATGAGAAGAAGAGGTTCATTGCAAGTGGTATCAGAGCCCTTTCCAGGGCATGGTAAGCTTCTATTGTGAGCAAATTTTTTTCTGTTAGCCCTAGGTTCGTAGGTTAGAAATGGTGTTCCAACCATTTTAAAATAACACGGAGGAGTTGTCGTTATTGGCTAAGCTAGATTGCCCATAAAGCGTCTAGTGAAGTGAGGGGCGATCAAGCTCCAATACCCAAGCCTCAGACAACACCCGTACACGGAATTGAGCTCCCACGTACCTCGCGTATATCGGGAGACCCCTTTTAGGAACCCTGAGCCAAACCTTCATATATAGGAAGCCAGTCGGCCGTGTAATATCCATAGTGCACCAAGCACAACACTCGGGAAGATCACCCTCCCATACTGATCAGAGAGGCGGGTAGTGTGCTCAAGGGTATGTGTGGAATCCTCCTTGAGTAGTGGCCTGAAATATTGGTCCAAGCATTATTGATCGCTGCTGTAGTATAATAGAGGGCTATGGAGAGTACACAAACCCTAACCTAGAATACATCCATTCCTTGCTTACCTTATCAGGAGTAGAGCTCACGAGACAGAAAAAGTGAAATTCTGAGAGTTTTGAAGCAGATACGCAACCTAAAAACCCCTATTATATATAAAAAAGTCTAGGGCTATCGAAAAATGTCATTTTGGGATATAGCCCATTGTGATTGTCTCATCGAGCTGATCATTTTGGTATATAGCACCCATACACTTTTTGGGAACCTTACTAAAAATAGTAACTACTAAAACTAGCATTTCTATTTTTAGTAAATGCCCCTAAGACCCGCTATCAAGCAATGGAGGCTAGAATGCACAAGTTGGAGGAACAACTCTCCAAATTGGATGCCATAATGGAACTCAAGGGTCAAATATCTTCTCTCACCACCATGATAGCAGACTACCAACATAAGCAAGACCAGATGAGTCAAGACCTTGAAGTGCTTAAAATTAAAAATCCAAATTTTGATGGGTATGCTGAAAATAGCCCAGATGCTCAAAGGGGGAAAACTATTGAACGGCCAGAATTTTCTAAGGTCTTTAATGAGGAAAACAATCAGCAGATAGGAAATAATAGAGGCATGACTCCAAGACTTCCAAAAATAGACTTTCCAAGGTTTGATGGAACAAAGCCACAAAGTTGGTTGATTAAGGCCGAGCAATGGTATGAGCTCCATGAAACCCCTTTTGACCAACGGATCTTTATAGCCGCTTTTCATTTTGACCTTGAAGCACTACATTGGTACCAATGGTTGCGAAAACAAGTCCCAAATCTTGGATGGACACAATTCAAAAGAGAACTCCTTAGTCAATTTGGGTCATCAAAGTTTGAAGATTTTATTAGTGCCCTCACTAAGCTTAGACAAACAAGCATTGTGCCTGAGTATATTACTGCTTTTGAGAAGCTCACCAATAGAACTGAAGCTCTTCCAGATGAATTCTTCAAGAGTTATTTTATTAGTGGCCTGAAGGAAGAGATAAGAACTAAGGTTCAAATGCTTAAGCCAGCCACCTACATGACGGCCACAAGGCTAGCTAAACTAGCAAAGAACAAATGGAATGCTCAAAGGAAGGCTTCTAGACCCCCTACATTTCAAAATAGAACCTTTGCATCCACAAATAATAATGCTCCAAAAGCTCCAACAGTCAAGAGGCTAACACCAGAGGAGATGGCCAATCGTAGAGCCAAGGGACTCTATTATAACTATGATGAAAAGTGGGCCATAGGACACAAGTGCAAAACCCAATGCCTCTACCTTCTGGATATGAGCAGTGCTTCAACTTCTATAGAAATAGGGGATGAATTTGTGGATTCAGTAGAAGAGCCACTAGAATCAATGGATGTCAAACCGCCAACCGACAATCAAGAAGAAGAGATTCCCACCCTTTCTTTGAATGCCATTGCAGGAATATCGACACCCCAATGCATGACAGTCCAAGGATTTCTCAAAGGGCACAAAGTTTTGATCCTATTGGACTCGGGTAGTACTGATAATTTTATTGACCCTAGTGTTGCAAAAAGAGCAGACTATTTCATTTATGGTCATGATCAAGTCCAGGTAAAAATTGCTAATGGGGATATCATGACTTGTAATGGGAGGTGTCGAAATGCCTGTCTATCCATAGGTGACTATCATTATCAGACTGACCTCTATGCAGTCCCATTGGGTGGAGTGGACATTGTATTGGGTTGCCCTTGGCTACGAACATTGGGAATAATGTCTTGGAATTTTTCAGAACTTTGGATGCAGTTCACTATAAATAATAGAACCCACACCATTCAGGGAGTGAAAGCTGGCAATCCCTAGATTATAACATCCCATCAGATGCAGAGACTGATTAAGAAGGGTCATAGGGCAGTTGTGGGTAGATTTTGCCAAATGCAGTTATGTGTTATCCAGGATGACAGGATGCCTTCAGACTTGTCAGTCATCTTAACTAAGAATCAACAGGTCTTCATCGAGCCTAAACAACTACCGCCCAGTCGACTGGAAGATCATAGAATCAACTTAGTTCCTAGGAGTCAACCTCCAAACATTCGGCCATACAGGTACCCCTATCACCAGAAGAATGAGATTGAGTAGTTGGTGAAGGAACTATTAGATGCAGGGCTCATCCATCCAAGCACAAGTCCTTTTTCAGCCCCCATCTTACTAGTCAAGAAGAAGGATGGGTCATGGAGAATGTGTGTGGACTTTCATGAACTCAATAATATAACCATCAAGGATAAGTTTCCCATCCTAGTGATTGATGATTTGTTGGATGAATTGCATGGTGCTCAATATTTTACCAAATTGGACCTCAGGTCAGGGTATCATCAGATTCGTGTTCACAAGGATGACATCCCCAAAACAACTTTCAAGACCCATGAGGGGCATTATGAGTTCTTGGTCATGCCCTTTGGCCTCACCAATGCACCATCGACTTTCCAAGGCTTGATGAATAGGGTTCTAAAACCCTATCTACGAAAGTTTGCATTGGTCTTTTTTGATGACATACTGATCTACAACAAAACATGGGAAGAGCACCTACAACATGTTGATCAGGTGTTGAAGCTCCTGCAACAAAACCAGTTGTATGTCAAACAATCTAAATGCACCTTTGGGGCAACCGAGGTAGAATATTTGGGGCACATTGTGGCCAGAGATGGTGTCCACGTAGATCCAACAAAGATTGAGGCCATGAAGGAGTGGCCCAAACCCAAAACATTGAAGAGCCTTCGAGGATTCCTTGGCCTTACAGGATATTACCGAAAGTTTGTCAAGGACTATGGGAAGATAGCGGCCCCTTTGACAGCTATGCTTAGGAAGGATGCATTCGCATGGAACAATGCAGTTGAGCAAGCTTTTTTGACTTTGAAGGATGCCATGTGTCGCACACCAGTCTTAGCCATACCTGATTTTTCCAAAACTTTTGTCATCGAAAGTGATGCCTCCAGAGTGGGATTGGGGGCAGTACTTATGCAAGAAGGTCGACCACTTGCATTCATAAGCAAGGCCTTGTCAGGGCGGAATCTCACCAAATCAACTTACGAGAAGGAGATGATGGCTATTGTCTTTGTCATCCTCCATTGGCGACCATACTTGTTAGGGCGACACTTCATCATCAAGACAGATCATCGTAGCCTTAAGTATCTCTTGGAACAGAGGATTTCTTCCCTTGAGCAGCAAAAATGGGTTACTAAGCTCTTAGGATATGATTATGAGATAGTCTATCACAAGGGGAAAGAAAATGTGGTCGTTGATGCTCTTTCTAGACTACCTGAAACACAAGATATTCTATATGCAATATCCATCCTTAAGGCTGATTGGCTAGAGACACTTAAGTCAGAATGGCAGGTAGACCCCACACTTGCAAAGATCATTCAGGACTTGCAGACAACAACAAGGGACCATCCCAATTACTCATGGAAGTAAGGGGAGTTGCACTATAAGCATCGGGTTGTTATTCCACCCACTTCACAACTCAAATCACAGATTCTCATAGAGCTTCACTCTTCTCCGATAGGGGGACACATGGGTTTCTTGCGAACCTATGAACGGGTAAAGCGTAGTTTCTACTAGCCCAGGTTGAAGTCGGATGTCAAACAATTTATGGATAGTTGTGATACTTGTCAATGCCAAAAAGGGGAAACAATCAATACACCAGGGTTACTTCAACCTTTGCCCATTCTAGAGTCCCCATGGATAGACATCTCCATGGACTTCATTGAAGGACTTCCTCTATCTAGAGGTAAATCAGTTATAATGGTGATCGTGGATTGATTGACCAAGTATGCTCATTTTTTTTCCTTAAGTCATCCCTATACTACCAGGACAGTGGCACAAATTTTCATGGATCAGATCTTTAGACTCCATGGGATCCCACACTCCATAGTCAGTGATCGTGATAAGGTATTCACTAGTAAATTTTGGGAGGAACTCCATCGCATTCAGGGGACCCAATTGAAAAGAAGCATGTCCTATCACCCACAGACTGATGGCCAGATGAAGGTGGTGAATAAATGTCTCGAGACATATCTTCGATGTTTTGTTTTAGATAACCAATCCAAATGGAGTCAATGGCTTCCCTTAGCCGAATGGTGGTACAATACCACTTTTCACATAACCACAAGGATGACACCATATGAAGCAGTATATGGTCAACCACCCCCAACACTCACTTCTTACTTGCCAAGCAGCTCGAAGGTGGAAGCAGTTGACACAATCCTTAATCGTAGGCAAGAAGTCTTAGCAGCTCTCAAACAGAATTTGGCTACCGCCTAGAACCGTATGAAACAACAGGCAGACAAACATAAAACTGAGAGGGAATTTGCCGAGGGTGACATGGTCTTCCTTCATCTTCAACCTTATAAACAAATGTCCCTCAAACAAAAGGGTCGACATAAGCTAGCACCCAAGTTTTATGGACCCTACAAGGTACTGCAGCGAATAGGGGAGGTTGCTTACAAGTTGGAGTTGCCGACAACGTCCAAGATTCACCTAGTTTTTCATGTATCTTGCTTAAAGAAAGTGGTGGGCACACATACTCAAGTACAGACAGTCCTTCCTGAATTGGATGAAGAGGGATCCATTCTTTTGTAGCTTGCAACCATTCTGGATCGCAGAACTCGACATCTCCGCTCTTGTGATATCACTAAAGTGTTGGTGCAGTGGCAAGGGTTGCAACCAGAAGATGCCACATGGGAGCTATTGCAGGACTTTCAGCAACAATTCCCCACCTTTCAGCTTTGAGGACAAAGCTTCTTTAAGAGGGGTGGCATGTTACATACCCGACACTTGTAACTCATAGGGGCATATGTTATTGTATGTAAAGTGGACCATGTATCAAGTTAGAAGTGGGCCACATGTTAAGTTAGGAGAGTGTGTGTCATAGAATCATGTATATAACCGCTTTGTCATAGAATCTCTTTGTTGTCATAGAATTATGAATGTAACCGCTTGGCATCATGAATGTAACTATCATAAATTAGGTAGTCAGGAATATTGTCATAGAATACTGTCATAGCAGGTTGTCATAGAATATTGTCATAAAATGTCAGGAAATATGCTTGTAAATATTATAAAATGGGAAGGATGTAACCCTCATGGGCTAGTGAAGAATTTGCATATTTTGTAAGGAGGTTGCCCCCTCGAAGAGGCCCATGATAGTAATATTATCTTGTCCCAAATTCTTGCAATTACTGTTATTTATGTTTCCATGTTTCATTTAATGAATGCTTATGTTATTGGATATACGATATTAGTGTTGCTTTTATCAATACTCTGTGCAATCATAGTTAGGATTATCTTTGGCACTGAATTTCTTATCTCAGTACAGCTCCGCACTAAGAATTTTGAGGTGAAATATTTGCATGAGAAGAAGAGGTTCATTGCAAGTCCCCAGGAGCAGCAAAAGTCATTGACGAGGACATTGACCAATATAGAGGGGAGGGAAGGTGTATGCGCTAGTTTTGATGTGCCACCTCAGCATAGGAAATAAAAGAGTTGGAAATAAAATATGCATGGAAGTCAAGTACGCATATGCCAAAGTTTTGTAATTTGAATAAATTGTAACATTGTAATACTTGCATGGAAAAATGTAATAATAAGTCAAGTAGAAGTCATGTGTGAATGTAGTCATGCAAGGGTAGTTATCACCCAGTTGTCTTGTAGTTAAGAGGTGAGGTGTCGGGGGTGGTAGTTGCCTATAACTACCTTTCCCCAAATTTAAATAGACCCCCTCATTCAATTGAGCAGGTAGATTCAGTACATGTCAGAGAGTACATTGTAGACACAGAGGGTAGATACATTTGCACAAGCATTGGATTGTGTATGCTAGGAAGAGATATTGTGGAGTGTGTTGGAGAAATTATACACAGAAGCAGATGTTGTGTATGCAAGAAGATGCCATACGCAATTGACCATACGGGCTATCATTAAATGCAAAATCTTGTTCATCATTTGCTATTGTTTGTTGTGTGAGATCTGCATGCATTTCTATTGATTGATTGTTGTAATAAATTTAGATTCAAACCCTGTTTTTTTTTTTTTTATTAGGGTGAAGGGGTTTAGGGTCCCCCAACCCGTACATCAAGCTATGTAAGATAATATAATATACTGTAGCAACCTGAACAAAATACTACATCCACTTCCTACTACGGTTGAACCTTAGAATACCGTATATCGACAAAACAACTTCCAAAACATGACAGATTACTAGACCACTTCCACCCAATCATAATAAAAACAACAGACCAAAACAAAACATAGCATCCGGTAATAACAGACTTAGCCAAGACACAATCCCAATTCTAACAAACTTGGTCCAGGAAAATGACCATGTCCATCGCTTCCTTTGTTCAAAGTGTCCGCAGCTTTCTCTTAGAGTCTTCCAGAACCATCCTTCTCCAAAATTTCCTCAACCTCATCAATTTCCATCACCAATGGTTCTATTTTAACCGGATCTCCCCCGATATTGTTCTTCCACTTCAATATGATCACCCTCTAGATGATTAAAAACCTGACCAAGGCACTTGCGTCCCTTTCCTCTTGCCTCCGTGGCCGGTTGAATTCAATCTGGTCTAAGATCCTCATCTTTCCTTCATCTCTGTTATCATTGGCATTCCATGCCTCCACCTGCTGCTCCAACAGGCAAAAATTCTCTGATCATTCCTTTTTAGATATTTCCATCAATGGAGGGGGAAGCCAGAAACCCAAGACCATTTCTCCTCCAGTAAGACTCCCATATTTGCCATGAAATCAGCCGCTTTGTTCCCCTCCCGGTAGATATGTTGAATTTTAACATTCCTCAACTTTTTGAGATTCATTCTGCTTTCCAAAATCATTTCTGCAATTGACCAGCTCACTTCTTGTTCTTCTTTCAGGGTCTTGATAATATTTAACGAGTCACCCTCAATAATGACATTCACAACCCTTGTCTATAGGATAAACTGGATTCCTAGAAACAGTGTTCTTGCCTCAGCAAAGTGACTCATCTAGCTGCCTAATGGTTCTGCATATGCCAAAAGAACAGCTCCTTTTTATCTCTGACCACCCCTCCAACTCCAGCTAATCCGAGATTAACTTTAGCTGCTCCATCAAAGTTGAGCTTCACCCAACCCAGCGGGGGGGATTCCCATTTCACTTCATCTCTAGATGACTTGGGTACACTCTAAGGAGTTACAATGGACAGGCCCCATTCCTGTAACATATAGGTTTCCTGCTTACGTTCCCTTTCCTGTTGGTGTTTGGTTACTTTAAAATTTTCAATAATTGCATTACCAATTCAGGTACTAACAGAGGTAGCATCCCTCTTCTTATCCTTGAAAATTCTGTTGTTGTGCTCTCTCCATAGGCCCCATAGAAAATGAGGAAGGCAAAGATGCCATAGGGTGTTTAAACGCTTGCTCTTAAAAGGGGAGTTCCACTGGAGGCACGCATCTGCCATATTGTCAGGAAAAACCCAGGAAACCATAAATTTATTGAGAAGATGACTGAGAACACCATAGGAAAACTCACACCCTAAGAATAGGTGTTGGACGGTTTCAGCTGCTCTTTTGCATAAGGAACACCTGTTGACAATTTGGAATCCTTTTTTGCACAGATTATCAATAGTTAGAATCTTATTTTGGACCACTAGCCAGTAAAAGAAGGTGATTTTGGGTATCAAATTTTTAATCCATACCTTCTTAATAGGAATCCATCCAAACCCCTCCTTATCTATCACCAAGTAACCTGTTTTGACAGAGTACAAGCCCTTGCTTTCCTTGCTCCAAACCATAGAATCACTGCTACCCAAAGGGTTGATGGGAAACACTCTAAGGAGATTAGATAACTTGTCCACTGCTTTCATCTGGGCATCATTTAGACCAACCACCCTGACTTCCTTCCAACTCAGTTTGCCATCTCTAATTACTAAATAATCCTTAACCCTATTCCCCAAAAATTCTGTTTGTTTTGGTTTCAGGATGTTTAACTCTAAATCATCCTCCAATGGGTCGTACTTCAACCATCTATCTTTCCAAAAATCCACCTTTTCTCCTTGCCAATTCTCCACCTTATACCTTTCCTCAAGAGATCCTTGCATGTGACTAAGTTGTTCCAAAAGGTAGAACCTTTTGGTAGCTCCTCCGTGCTTAGGAAATCATTTCTATTTCTTAAATATTTGGCCTTGAGGATCTTGACCCAGCTCAGTTGGTCATTCTTCAAGAGCTTCCACCCCATCTTACCTATGAGGGCCTTATTCATCATCTTCAGGCATTTGAAACCTAACCCTTCGTACTCCTCCTTCGAACACACCTGCTCCCAAGCCACCAAAGGGAGTCTCTTCTTGTCCTTTGAACCAGACCACAGAAAGGATCATTGTATTTGTTCCAACTTGTTTATGATTTTGGCAAGGATTTTAAACACTGACATGAAATAAATGGGGATGTTTTGCAAGGTGGATTGGACCAGTTGAGCTTTCCCAGCCTGACTTAGCAGATTGCCTTTCCAACCTGTCAACTTCTTTGCAAACCGTTCAATGACTGGGTTCCATAATTCTAATTTCATTCTTCCCTTAAATAGGGGCATCCCTAGGTAGGAGGCTGGGAGGTCCCCTATCTCACAACCAAAAATTCAGGAGATTCTTCTTTGTCTCAGCACCAGCATATTGATAAAGTAGATCTTACTCTTTGCAAGATTTACTTTATGACCGCCGCCTGTTCATATTTATCCAGGATTCCTTTAATTTCTCGGGCTTAAGGAATTGAATATTTTGAAACAACAATTGTATCGTCAACAAATTGCTGATGAGACACCGGATCCGTTGTTGAGGCCACCTTAAATCCCCCCAGCTTCCTTTCATTGACCTTTGTTGTAATACTTCTTCCAAGCGCTTCCGCAAGAATGATGAACAAATATGGCAACAGAGGATCTCCCTGACGAAGACCCCTCTTACTGCTAAAATAACCTGTTGCAGCCCCATTAACCAAAACTGAAAACTTTGTTGTAGAGATACAGTTGAGAATTAGGTCAATCCAATTCCCATGAAAGCCAAATTTCTCCATAATGTTTGCTAGGAAGTCCCATGAGACACGATTGTACGCCTTTTTCATATCTAATTTCAATAGCATCCCAGCTTCATCACTTTTATCCATGGAATGAATCACCTCATGGATCGTCACTATGCCATCTAGTATTTGCCTTCCCCTCATGAAATCCCCTTGATTGCTATCTATGATGAAAGGTAGAATTGCTTTGATCCGGTTTGCTAGAGTTTTTGTGAGGATCTTGTATAGTGTGTTGCATAAACTTATAGGTCTAAACTGCTTGAAGTCCCTAGCCCCTGCAATTTTAGGGATCAAGGCCAAGAAAGTAGAATTGACATCAGTAAGGACAAAGTGGGATTCCTGGACTTCTTTTATGGCTTCAACAATATTTGTACCCACTATATTCCATAAATGGTGGAAGAAAGTTACCGAGAAGCCATCCGGTCCCAAAGCTTTATCCCCTCCTAAGTCAAAGGCTGTTTTTTTTATTTCCTCCTCAAAGAATGGACTTAAGAGATATTCATTAAGATTTTCATTAATCAGATGAGGTATGTGTCTGAGCATTGATTCCACAACTCCAATCTCAGGCTCTTCATTTACCCCAAGGAGCTCTTCAAAGATAGATTCAAACCCTGTTATCTTGTATTCCTTCCCCAATTTTGTTTGTACAGGGTCATCTATGCAGTTGCCAGGTCATTCGATTGCATGTGTTAGGCCGTCAAGACTAAAGGCAAGCCGTTTGCGCCAATGCCAAGCTGTCTAGCTAGTACCAGTCGTCTGAGGAGAGTGCAAGCCGTTTGGGCAAATGCCAAGCTGTCTAGCTAGTACCAGTCGTCTAAGGAGAGTGCAAGCCGTCTAATTCTCAAATTGGGTCGTCTAAAGTATTGAGCAAGGTCGTTAGAGACAAGGAGATGATGCAGGTCGTACAGCTGCATCTTTGCAAGTTGTTGGAGAATATTACATTATTTGGTACATGCGAATGTAGCCCCATGGTACCTATGTTGCAATATAAATATTAGAATAGGGTTTGGGTCTAGTTTAAAAATGTGATTTATATTTCCCTTTATGTATGTGTCTATGTGCAGGATGTGCACAAGTGTCATGTAATTATGTGTGCAAGTGTAAAGAGTGAGAAAGTGTGCAAGTGTCATATAGTAAAGTGTGCAAGTAAATAGAGAGTCAAGAGTCATGTATGCAAGTGGCAAGATGTGAAGCCAAAGGGAGATGTGAGATTTGTCTTATATAAGGAATAGGAAAGGTTGCATCTCCCTGATATGTGAGAAGTGGAATAGTCAAGTATTGAAGAGTCACCTTTCTAAGGTTATATAATGGAGATAAAGCTCCATGAAATGTATGAGAATTCAAGCATTGAAGATATTGAAGCTTGTATACAATATTTTGAGCAATTATATTGTAAGTTTATCTTATGCATATTGTCATTGATATTGGCCATTTTATTCATATTATTGTTATTTTCATGAATGTTATGTTCATTGATTTTGGCCATTTAATATATTGATTGCTCTTATATTTGAGACTACTCGAGATCCTGAATATTGGGACTTGAGATAATCTGGCTAAAAAGCCAACACAAGTTGTGAACAATTAATTTGTCAATCCAAATTGTTCCTCCAAAGGTGGAATACCACCACCGTGCTACACAAAAGCTATATGAAGCCATGATAGCGTGCCCAAGTCCGGGAAAGGGGACAAGTTTGGAGGATATCAAGAAGGTACAAGTTCAAGAAGATTGTGGAGGATCCTATCAACAATTCAGGAGAAGCTGAACTTCCATAAGAAGAGTAGTCATCATAGTTCCATAAACAGTTCCAAAAGCAGCAGCCAACAAAGAAGTACAAAGCTCGCCTTTTTGCAAAACACTCATTCCAAAGGGAAGCGGTTAAAAATAAGAGAAAGCAGTTGAAAATAACAATAATTTTGCTCCTATTGCCCATATGGACTCCATTGGAATTATTCTTTCCATTTCAAGTTCATACTTTTGGGAGGTTCAACAAATAAATGGCAAGAGTGCTTCACATTTTTAAGGGCCTTCAAAGCATTTCCCTTATGAAAACCATAGTTGCAAAAGTATGCCCTCAACACGTTAGCTAAATTTTCCCAGCGATTTTTCTAAATTGCCACCTAGATCAAATACTTTGTTATTGACAAACATACTTAAAGGCTATTAATTGCAGGTTGATGAACTCAACATAATTATTAATCAAGAAAAATAGGTGAAATTGTGACTTTCTTGTGTTTTGCTAAATATATGCACGTTATAGACAAATAGATAGAATCTTAGATAGAGAAACAGCCAAAAAGATCAATTTTACCTAACACAAGTTTTCTTTAATAATTTTATCTTAAATTCAGTTTGAGCTTTCCTTACCAAGCATTGTTTGGGTTCAAGGTCAGTCATGCCATCATTACATCAAGGATTTAGGGACATTACAATGTTCTTAGCCATCAACATTCCTACATTTCTCCTCATTAATGTCTTATGATTTTTAAGCTTATTGCAACCTTTGAATCTCAAAGAATTTTTCTTACAATTTATTTAAAACTTCAAGATTCTCACAATCTATATAGGTTATAAAGCTTTGATCCGATAAGAAAATCATTCTAAACTTTTACATTTGGTCATTTGCATCTCTTTTCTTTTTCCCTTTGGAAAAAAATGAATTATATTTTATCTATTTAACCAGATCAAATTCCATTTATCACATGAAAAGTCCCTTCCAAAGTATACAAGGAAAGAAAGCGAAGAAAGCGCCTACATGGCTGAGCCTTTGAACCCATGGCAAAGAATCTAAAAATCCAAGTTATTTGTGCCTTAAACAAGCCAAATTTGCTTTCTTCTGATTTGATTATCTTCTTTTAGCAGGTTTGTCAAATTGGGTTAGTAGATTTTGAAGCTCAACTATTTATCCCTATCCTTAATGAATTATTTTCGATATTTCTCTGGAAAAACTCTTAACGATTTCATTCTACTAATTTGTCTTATATTTGTTTGTCAGTGTTGTATGAGGAAGATGTCTTTTGTCAAACAGAAAGAGCCCCCACCAACTATCTTTTTAGACCTTTTTTATCCATCTCAACTCTGCCCAAGACAACCAGTTAGGGTTCCAACCTCTTCATTTATTTATTTAAGGTTCCACCTTTGTAAATTGCCAATGTTTTCATATTTTTCAAAATTCCAAAACCATCGTTCACAAGTACCACCGAGTTATATCAATAAAAAATAAGCCCCAACTGGTAACCCTCCCCTAAAGAAATTCTGCTGATTTCCATAAATAGTTGGCTTTTTGGATACACGAATAGTTGGCTTTTAGATAGACGAAAATTAAGAGTAACGAATGTATGACCAAAAAAAATGAATACTCATAATTTATTAGAAAATAAGTATGGAGACTCAGGTAAAAGAAAAAACCAAGCTGCAGGAACATGTTAAGAGCCAGCAGTGCACAAAAAATGGTTGCATAGAGCAAACTAACTGAAGTAAGTTTTTTAAATTTATTATTTGGTCTTTAGTTCT
This sequence comes from Wollemia nobilis, assembly GCA_028583015.1. Lineage (NCBI taxonomy): Eukaryota > Viridiplantae > Streptophyta > Pinopsida > Araucariales > Araucariaceae > Wollemia > Wollemia nobilis. The sequence goes on from JAQPPZ010007883.1 coordinate 51,289, forward strand.
GCAACTAAGCATTTGTTTTTGTTTCATCACATTGGCAATAATCCGAGAAGCTCGCTCAGTCACTCAATGGTGACCATAATCATGTTGAATATGGGGGAAGGATGCGTACGTCATCATAGTAATGTGGAGGGAATGTGAAGTGCGAATCGTCCCGCTTATGTACAGCTGTTGCTCTCTTCATTTTTAATAATAATGGCACTCTGCCTCTCATCCTTGAATGCCGGCGCGCCCCTGAGCAAAATAATACACATGGTTTTAAATGTTAATCTTGAGTTAAATCTGCTAAGTGTGGCGACAGGGGAGGGAAGGGGAGAGGAGCTCACCTGTAAAATTTGGAGGAGGTTTGCAAGGAACACAAGGCATCCCACACACGCCTTCTCCTCCTGTGTTTAAGAGAAGATGGCGGGAGAAATGGAATGTCTGTGCCATGGTAGCGGTAGCAGAATCCATAGACGTCCTCCCACCCTTACAGGCCTCGTTTTCTCTTTTAAGGTAAGATAGATTTTCAATAATCTCGAAGCCTACTAGTGGCTATGTCGCTGTCGTAGGAGGAAGGTATATGTTAAGCACCCACCCATGCAGGACCTCAGGTGTTCAATGTCAAGGAACTCATCTCTCTAGCCCGACCTCTTTATAGCCACTGTATCGAGACTTTTTGGTGTTCACTTCATTACACTCATTTCCTAAAATATCTTTTAGCCTATGATGATAAGGATTAAACTTATTACACACTCGTATTTATGTGGTAATATATAGATTAATAAACACCTAAGATGCCGCGCAACGATTAGGGGTTTGGTTTTTTTTCAGGAGGTCCAAGGTTCAAACCGTGGCGTGGCATGGGTGAGTGTATGAGGGGGTGGGTGTGTGGTGGCTTTGTGTTAAATTCCTTGTTGATAAGTATAGCTCTCGACTTTACAAGGGGTCATGGTTGGGAGGAGACTGCTCAACCTTGTACGTCGGTCATAGGGGTTTCTCACAATAACCATTAGAAAAGGTACGTGGGTCTAGGTGGATTGGTAAGTTGGGGTGCTTACCGAGAGGAGACCTAGGTTCCAATCTCATAGGCGTGCCCATGCATAGCCAGTAGCCCGATCCAACTCCTCTGCGTGTTGCACCTGATTGATGATGGCGATCTGTTTCCTGCTTGTCCGATGGTCCTCTTCATGCCATATGTTGAACCAGACTAACGAAGATGGTGCGAACCCTATGCGTCCGACGGTTCCCATATCATGTCGGGTTACCATTAACGAGACGATGGGTGTGTTGGAAGCCTTCGCTAATAGTTTAAACCCTGCCAGTTGCGCTGACAGTTACTAAAAAATTGTGATTGTAACCAATTCATCTATATAACAAAAATATATATATAGATTAATTATTTTTTATTTCAAGACTCTTTGTAAGGAACTAAAAATGGCCTTATCTGAGTGAAAGAAAAGTGATATGGATGGTCTGCAAGTCGAGCCCGAGGAAGGTCAGGCGAGAAACTCCGAGGAAGGTGTTTTCAGTGGTGCGCAGGTCCCAAGGAATCTATAGAATAGGCTTTTTGACCCGAGGGCCCGATCATGGTTAAATGTGGTGAAAGGAAAGCTCAAAGGAGTGGAGAAGCGGTTCGATTTAAGCCCAGAGCAAGGAAAACTCATCATTCCAGACATCTTGGTAGACCTAACGATGGCCCAAGGAGCAATGAACTTAGTGGGAAAGTTTATCGATGCTCGACCAAATTTGGACACTATAAGAAAATGGGCTTTGATGAAATGGCACCCCCTAGGGCACATGGAGATAGTGGCATTGCCTAAAGGGTTCTTCATGATCAAACTAAACTACGAAGAGGATGCAGATCACATCTTATGGGGCGGCCCATGGTTTTTTGGATGTCGAGGTTTATTTCTATGAAAATGGGGGCCCAACTTTGACCCAAATAAGCAGAGCATTCATCAAGCTCCTATTTGGGTTAGATTGTCGGGTTTACCCTTCCAGTTTTGGCATGAGGAAGTGTTGATAGGTATTGCTAAAGAGGTTGGTAGTCTAGTTGTGATCGATCCTGCAATGTTAGCAAAGTCGAGGTTGGTGTATGCTAGGATATGTGTGAATGTCGACCTAGAAAAGGAACTCCCCAACTCAATAGAACTCATTTCTAAACATGGAAGTTGGGTGCAATCTATCGAATATGAGAACAATCCCTCAAGATGTGATTCTTGCAAGAAACTAGGGCATTCAAGAAATTTATGCCCTAATAGGAAGAAGGAGAGCAACCCTCAAAAAGTCTGGCAAAGGAAGGAGGCTTCAGATTCAAGATCCAAATAGGTGGGAGACCTAGTCATTCCAATGGAGAAGAAATCAAATAAGGTTGATGTCCAAGAAACCCCTATTGAAGACTCAGAGACCCAGATAATGGAGGAAGGGAAAATTCTAGAAGAAGTGATTCAAGTAAACCTCATAGATCAAAACCCCTCTATCATTGAGAAAGAAAATTTTCAAACCCAGGAACCCTCTTATGACAAAGTTGAATTCATGAACTAGAACTCCTTTGCAAGTCTTCAGAATCCAATGGTTGAAGTAGATTATGACATCTAGAATAAGGAAACTAATCAAGAAAACATGGTCAGGCATCAGAGGGAGAAATCTGATAACAAGGATGAGAGTTCTCTAGGGGAAATACCTCACCAGAAGAGGAAAAATTAGAATGGAGAGAGATTTAAGAATAGACTAGAAGAGGAAATGGATATAGAGGAATGAGAGTCTTCAGAGGATACAGATATAGAAAAATCTGAAGAGAATTTGAAGTTATTGACTCTCTTAAAGCATGCCAAGAAAAAAGTGGATGTGGGCTCTTTTATGTCTAGAGGAAGGCAAAAAACTAGAGTGGTTAGATCCAGAGAGGTAACAAAACAAGTTGTAGATGGTACTCAGAAGGTTTTAGATTTGGGTGGGGGGAAGAACCCACCAAAATCTAAGAAATGAATTTTTTATCTTGGAACATCAGGGGTATGAATGCCCCTACAAAACATCAAGTACTTCGAGAGATGAGAAAATAATATAAACCTAATATCTTCTTGATTCAAGAGACTAAGATTGATGAGCAAAATTTTCAATCAGTTAAAAACACTATTTGGAAGGAAGTGGATATGGTGGGAAGTTCAATAATGGGAGCCTCTAGAGGTGTATGGACTCTATGGGACCCTAGAAGATTTGATGGTCAATGTATTCAAAGAAATGAAAGGTGTGTCTATCCTCTTGACTTGTAAAATTACAAACTTTTCTTGGGTTGTTTCCAATGTGTATGCCCCAAACACTAGGGAAGGAAGAAAAAGGGTTTGGGAGCTCCTTAGTAATCTTCATGAGGTGTCTCAGTGGCCATGGATAGTTTCTAGGGATTTTAACACACCCTTGTATCCTAGTGACAAGAAGGGAGGTAGTTTGGGTTATTCTAATAGTATGGAGGAATTTAATGATTTTATCTCTAAATGTGAATTGATGGATTTGGATCTAAAAGGGGCTAAATACACCTAGTCTAATAGGAGGTTAGGAAGCAACTACATTCAAATTAGATTGGATAGAGTATTAGCATCCTAGTCTTGGTTAACTCACTATGATAACTATTCTCTCAAAGCCCTCCCAAAGATTACCTCTAATCATTCACCACTACTTTTGGAAGTGTTGGAGGGGAGAAGAGTTAAAGGTAGACCCTTCAGATTTGAGTTAATGTGGATGTCACATCCTTCTTTAGCTCAAAATATTTTAGAATGGTGGAACATTGATATTAGGGGATCCAAAATATTCCAAGTCTCTCAAAAGCTAAAAAATGTTAAGAAAAATGTAAAGGTTTGGAACAAGGAGGTTTTTGGTCATTTAAAAGAGAGAAAAAGTAATCTAAATGCTAGCTTGGAAGAGGTGGAAGAGCAAATTCAGAATTGGGGTGCACAGAGGAATTAGATAGAAAAAAAAGGTGCTTTTATCTAATCTCCACACTTTATTAGCCCAGGAAGAAGTCCATTGGAGACAAAAATCTAGGGCTTTATGGCTCAAAGAAGGAGATCAAAACACTCAATTTTTCATCTCACAACTATTAGACACAAGGCATATAATAGAATAAGAATATTGAAGATAGAAGAGGGCAAGGAAATAAAAGAGGAAGAGGATATTAAAAAGGAAGCAATTTCTTTTTTCAAAATCTCCTCAGCATGGAAGATGTAACAAATGTTGAATCAGTTAACAAATTGTTGAAGAATATTCCCCAAGTGGTGAATAGTGAAATAAATCTTTTTTGGATAGTCCTTTCTCAAAGGAGGAGGTGCGTAGGGAAGTTTTTAGCATGCAGAAGGATAAAGCCCTAAGTCTAGATGGTTTCCCAAATGGTTTCTTTTAGACTTATTGGGAGATTATTAAGAATGATATGTTAGAGGCTTTGCTAGAATTTCAGTGAGAAAAAATAATTCTCAAGGAATGGAATTCTACATTCTTAGTTTTGATTCCGAAAAAGCAAGGAGTAGACATGCTAAAATATTTTTGCCCAATCAGCCTATGCAATTCTATTTATAAAATTTTGACAAAGGTTCTAGCCAATAGACTGAAGAGTATTTTACCTAAGATTATCTCCCCCAATAGAGTGGTTTTGTTAAACAAAGGTAGATCTTGGATGGGATAATCATTGTTCATGAGGCTCTACACTCTATGAGGATGAGAGGATTAGAAGGCATGTTGTTGAAGTTGGATATGAATAAAGCCTATGATAGAGTCTCTTGGGAGTTTCTGGATAAAGTGTTGCAGTATTTTGGTTTTGGGGCAAATTGGAGGCTTTGGATCATGGTTTGCATCTCCACTCCTCGGTATTCAATGATAGTAAATGGAGAACCAGTAGGTTTCTTTCCAGGTAAAAGAGGGTTGAGACAAGGTGATCCTATATCACCTTATCTATTCATAATAGTGGTTGAGGCTCTAGGAAGGAGCTTAACTGTAGCAAAAGATGCAACCTTGATTAAAGGAATTTGGCCAACATCATCTTCAGATATAATTACTCATCAATAATTCATTGATGATACCATAATATTATCAGAGTCATCAATTGTGGAAGCTGAGAATATCAAGCAAATTCTCAAAACCTATGAAACAACTTCAGGTCAAAAAATTAATTTCTTGAAAAGTAGGTTGTTCTTTGTTAACACTCCCCAACTTAGACAAAATAAAATTGCAAGAAATTTTGGTTGTAGAGTGGACAACTTCCCCACTATATATTTGGGAATGCCCTTTTTATAGGTAGAATGAAAGGAGAATACTAGAATTCAATGCTTGAGAGATTCAATAGAAATCTTGCAAGATGGAAAGGCTCTTCCCTTACTCAAGTGGGGAAATTATAGCTATTGAGGGCAACCCTCCAAAACTTACCCATTTTCATGATGTCTTTATTTAAAATCCCAACATCGATGGCTGAGAAATTGGAGTGAATGTAGAGGAACTTTCTTTGGACTGGTGTAGAAGAGAAACAGAGGATTAGTTTGGTTGCATGGGAGAAAGTTTGTAGGCCTAAGTGAGAAGGTGGTCTAGGCATCAAAAAAGTGAAGCAGATGAATAGGGCTTTAATGGCCAAAGTGGGGTGGTGAAAAATGATTGAACATGATCAATGTTGGGCTCAGATCCTCTCTACAAAATATCTTGAGAACATAATCCCCTTTGCTTATAGCTTAAATCCACCTTTAGGATCATCTTTGTGGAATGAGTTGATCAAAACAAGAAATCTCTTATGGAAAGGTTTAAGATGGTAGGTGGGAAGAGGTGATAAGATACACTTTTGGGAGGATGCATGGGTCACGGAGAGGCCTTTAATTTTTAATGATTACTGGAAGTGCATCATTCAACCTTTAAAGCAAAAATATGGAAACATGGTTCAAGAGTACATCAAGGAGGAAGATAATTGTAGAGTGTGGCACATGTTGCAGTTGGAAGGAGTTGATGCAATTATGCAAAGTAGGCTTAATTCTCTCAATCTTAGCTTACAACATTACTATCTACAACTCAATATAGGAGAGGATAGGTTCTTTTGGGGTCCTAATCCTAAAGGAATATTTACTATTAACTCAAATTTTGCCTTTGAAAGGGATAAGGAGAATCAAAATTTTCCCTCACATAGAGTTTGGATTAAAGATCTCCTATCAAAGGTGTCTTTCTTTCTTTGGTTGGCATTGCAAAATTGGATATTGATGATGGACAATCTTAGAAGAAGAGGGATGATCATTCCTAATAGGTGTTATTTATGTTGTGGGGATGAGGAGACAATTGATCATATTTTTATCCATTGCCCCCTTTCTTTGGAGGTTTGGCATGCACTTCTTTAGTCACTTAAAATTCAATGGGTGACAACAAAGTCTTTGGAGGCCTTATGGGAAAGTTGGGTTAACCCTTATCATAGCCCCCGATTGAAGAAAATTTGGATCTTTGTCTTACCTCATTTCATTTGGTAGATATGGAGGGAGAGGAATAAACGAGTGTTCCAGAATAAGGCTAATAGTGTAGAGGTCATTATCAAGAGTATCAAAGTTACCATTGCTAAAAATATGATTGTTAATATGGACAACCAAATCTATGAAAATGAGTTGGAGGAAGAAATAACAATAGACTAGGGACTATTGAGAGCTACAAGGAATCAGATTAGTTAGCCAAAGAGAAAGGTGAGATGGACTCCTCCCCCTAGAGTGGGTAAAACTAAATTTTGATGGAGCCTCTAAAGGTAATCCAAGGAAGGTTAGAGGGGGAGGGGTTCTGAGATCTAGCTCAAGGGTAGTGATATCTTGTTATGCAGTGAACTTTGGCCATACATCAAACCATGTAGCAGAGGCGAGAGCCATGATTATAGGAGTAAGGCTTGCAAAAAAGATGAATGTTAAGAAGCTTATAGTGGAAGGGGATTCTATGAATATCATTAATAGTTTGAATGCCAAGCAAACCACTAGTTAGAGCATTGAAAGTATTATTCAAGATGCAATGAATATACTATCAGGCATGGAGTCATTTGTGATCCAACACATCTACAAGGAAGGTAATGTTGTGGTTGATGTTATGGCAAACATGGGAGTTCAGATGGATGGATCCAAGGTATGGAATGATGTTTTCTGAAGGCTTTGATGATTATAACTCTGAAAGAGGAAAACGCTTCTGATGCTGCTGAGTTAGAAGTTTCAAAGCCTTAGGGGAATTGATCACTGTAAAAGATCTATTAGCATGGGGCCAGTTTTCAAGGAAACTAAACTAAGATTCAAGAGTTGAATAAAGAAGGTTGCATATTGAATGAAGACTAGGTGGAAGCTTTCAAAGTTCTCAAGGAAAGGTAGAATTGGAGATCTGATCTGAAGCTAATAGAGAATTGATTAAAGCTCTTGAAGATTCTAAAGAAACCAGATGGATTGAATTTAAGAAATACTGAATCCCCATGGGATAGAGTTAAATCAAAATTGTTGTATCTAAGTATGCAACATGCTCCTTTTTAGTCCAAATTTTGTAATATGTAGGTGTTGGAAGTGATTTTTCTCTTCTACAAATGTAAAAGGTTTGGGGCCCTTTCAAAACCCCTTCATTTACCATAATAAAAATATATATTTCTTATTTCAAAGTTAAAATTCCTATGTGTCCTATAAAATATTGGTCCTAAAAAAATTATGGCTTCAAATAAATAATAGAATTTTTAAAAATATATTTCAATATTATATCGTTTATTTTTTCAATCAAGTAGTTATCTTCGTGAATGATTAGGTCAATTTATTTAAAAAAATATTTCATATTTTAGGAGTCATATATTTGCAAAGGGTTGTCTGATTCCGTTGATTCTTGGACCAATTTGTGTGGAATTTGAAGAGCTTTAAAATGAGTGGTCATATGAAGGAATCCGAGCAATATTGAGGGAGATACAACCTTGTGAAGTTAGCCATTTGGAACAAGGGTAGTGATGATTTTTTAAGGCGTGAATAAAGAAATTGCAAATATCTGTCAGTCAGGGTTTGGATGATGGTAGGAGCAATGGAGAGCTAGGGCTCTAGTGAGGCAAGACATTCTATTTGGGCATAGAATTTTTTAGCTAAGTTCATTTCCCCCTTCTTTATCTTAGAAATTTTGCATGCAAACTATTATAATTTTTTTATCAAATATTATATTCGTTATAAGATGTTATGGTAAATTTCGGTATATTTTGAATTTAAGTTTCCTCTCCATGGATCAATTTATAGTTAAATCCTTAGAATCATCTCTATTAGTAGAGGTTAGTGAGGGCACCATAATATAAGAATCCTAAATTATAATAAGCCTAAAGCTGATTATGATTCTAACCTCTTATAACCATAATATAAGAAAAGTGAACAGATTGAAAGGACACATAGCTGGATCATCACAAAATTGGTATAGCCGTAGAATTAACTTAAGGGCAGTGGTGTAATTATTCAGCATAGAGCCTAAATTAATATAAAGTTCAACAATCTTTTTTCCTTCGGATTCTAAACAATTATAAAGGTGTTGCTCTTCATGGGACAATTCTACAAGATGGATCTGTACTAATTTAGATGGAATCCCCACCAAGCTATTTCCATTGATTTTCATGTCCTTGGTCCTTCGGAGAGCAATGTTCCAAGGTTCCCTCTATAAATCCTAAACATGTATATACATGAGTATAACCATCTTACACGCTCAACGAAAGTATAGATAAAAGAAGCTAGGGATAACACATTTCATCTTCTCAAGATATTCTTATTGTTTCTCATTTGAGTAAGTATAAACCAATGATTCTAACATCATTGGTTTATACTTACTCTCCCTCTTGGCTCGCAATTGCCCTTGTCTCTTCTTTTTCCCGGTGCTCCTTCGCTTCAACAATTTTCTAGAAACAATATTTCATGCATTCGTGGTATGGGTTTGAAGCATTTATGCACTCCAAGGATGAACCCATTGCTATTTTTCCATGATTGAATCTCATCTCACGATCAATCCTTGTTGCTCAAAAATAGGGTGTTTTTTCGTAAATTAAATGGGTATTGGCCAAGGGCTTCAACCTTGAGAAAATGGATTAATAGGAGTTGGAAGTATCCATAAGTGAGTCTACCCTTTCTTCCCAAAGGTTTCTTCCTAGCCATTTTTTATTCTAGGGAAGAAAGAGATAAAATTCTAAAGGGGGGTCCTTGGTTTATGGGAAGAGTAGGACTCTTCCTTACCTACTGGTATGAAGGCTTTTCACCTAAAAATGTAAATCTATCCCTAGTACCAGTATGGGTTAAGATGTAGAAAAAATGGATTGATAGGAGTTGGAAGTCTCTAGGAGTGAATCTATCCTTTCTTCCCAAAGGTTTCTTCCTAGCCATTTTTTGTTCTAGGGAAGAAAGAGATAGAATTCTAAAAGGGGGTCCTTGGTTTATGGGAAGAGCAAGACTCTTCCTTACCCATTGGTATGAAGGCTTTTCACCTGAAAATGTAAATCTATCCCTAGTACCAGTATGGGTTAGGATGTATGGGTTGCCCATTGAATTTTAGGAAATGGATACCTTCAAGGAAATAGGCAACACTTTGGGAGAATTCCTTGAGATTTTAGAAACTACAAAAGATGGATTCTTGGCTATTTATGCTTAGGTATTGGTATAATATGTGGATCCAAACCATAGATTATGAAAACATATCTTTTAGATGTAGAAGATGTCATGAGGTGGGGCATATTGAGAGATCATGCCCTAAGAAGAGTCCAATAAAATCATATGTAGAAAACCACAAGAGAAACTTACAAATGGATATGGATGAGGATGGTTTTCAACTTCCAAAAAATAGGTCTAGATAAATGAAAGTAAATAAATAATGGAGACTAGTAAGGAAGGATATTGGAAGAAATACCAATTCTTTTGAGGCTTTAGCCTATGAAGAAAAAGTAGATCAGAGCTTAGAGGACACAGTACAATAGGTTCAAAATATTAACAAGGAATCATCTATTCAGTATGATCCTGATTTAGGGATGAACATTCTCGATGAACCTAAGGAATGTGTCTCATCATATTTTGAAGACTCTCTTGAAGTACCATGCACCATTAAGGAGAAAAAATTGGTAAAGAAAATGTAGTGTTAGATGTTAATACCTCTACCATTAATAAGGAAATACCAAAAAATGAGCAGGACAAGTCAAAAGCTTCTATAGTAGAGCCAAGAGAGGATAAATCTAATGAAAAGAAAGTTGTGAAAGAATATTGAGGAATAGAATAATAAGACCTACTCATGATACAGGCAAGGCAAAAAGAGGAAAACCCTCAAATTATCAAGCGAGATCCAAGGAAGCAAGAGCAAACATAGAGAAAGGAACACAAACTAAGTTGGTTGAACTTCTCTTTACCAAACAACAAAATGATATTGGTAATTCATAGGTGAGGCCAGTAGCCCCTAATGAGACATGATTACCATCTCATGGAATATAAGGGGTGCTAATGCCCCTCAAAGTAGAGGTGTATCAGGGACCTTTATTTAAGTAATAAGCCTGATATTCTTTGTATCCAAGAAACTAAAATGACAAAGGAAGAAGTTTTCAAAACTATGAAAGTAGTATGGGCAAGATGTGAATGGGATGTTATGGATTCTAAAGGAGTGAAAGGGGAATTATAACATGTTGGAATCCTATTAGAACCTCTTATGTAACCATTCATAAAACTAGGCATTGGATAGCCTCTTTAGTCACATGTTACTTTATAAATATTTATTTCATCCTTATCAATGTCTATGGACCTACAACTCAGTCAAGTAGATTAGAAGTATGGAGTGGGATTGAAGCCTTTATGAGAAGTAAAGACCAAGAAACCTGATTCATGATCATAGGATATTTTAATGCCATAACCAAGTTAGATGAAAAATTTAGGGGAATTAGGAAAATAACCCAAAGTATGAGAGATTTCTCAGCTTTTATTCAAAATAATAATCTATGGGAGGTTGAGTTTGAAGAAGACAACTATACATGGACCAACAATAAGAGAGGCCAGAACCTAATAGCAAAAAAATAGATAGATGCATACTCTTAGATCATTGGCTAGATGAAGGGACTTGTGCTAAAATTAATACCTTGACAAGGATTGGTTCAGATCACTAGCCAATAAGAGTTAAAATGGTGGTAAGTGAATTCAAAAAATATCATATTTTAAATATGAGTAGATGTGGGAAGACCATCCTCAATTTTTTGATATGATAGCACAAACATGGAATTATTCAAGAAATAATGGGTTGTATACACTTCCAAAACAAATTAAATCAATGACATCTAGATTAAAAGAATGGAACAAGAACACTTTTGGAAATATTTTTGAGAAGAAAGAAGAACTAAAAGATAAACTTTCAAAATTCCAAAAAGGTGATCATAATAATCCAAGCTCAGAGGAAAGGGAGTTGCTTAGTGAATATCATAATATTTTGAGTAAGGAAGAGAAATTTTGGAGATTAAAATCAAGATAGACTTGGTTAAAAGGAGATAAAAATACAATTTTTTCATAGGATGGCAATAGTACAAAGATCAACATCCAAAATTAGTAGAATTAAATTAATAGAAGGGGTTTGGATTGAAGACCAAAGTGAAATAAGAAAGGAGGCAAGGTATTTTTACCAGAATATTCTAGGATCAGAGGAGTTTGAAGTTCTTAATGATAAACTACTACAAGAAGTACCTTCAATTATAATAAATGAAGACAATAGGAAACTGATGGAGCCTATTACTCTAGAAGAAGTTCATTTAGCTATTTTATCTTTTAATAAGGATAAATCCCTAGGTCTAGATGGGATCTCTACAACATTCTATCAACATAATTGGGATATAGTGAAGGATTATTTATTGGTGGTAGTGGAACAATCTAGGGTAAAATAATACATACCTTATAAAATAAATGCAACATATCTTACCTTAATTCAAAAAAGAAGGATGCAAAATTGTTTGATTCATTTAGGCCCATAAGCCTATGTAATATGGCATATAAGATTATCTCCAAAGTGATGGTAAATCGATTAAGACCACTGTTAGACAAAATTATTTTAGAAGAGCAAGGAGGATTTGTGAAAGGGAGACAGATTATAGATGGGATCATAGTAGCTCATGAAGTTATGCATTCAACAACTTCAAGAAAAGAGAAAGCAATGATCTTAAAACTTGATATGAGTAAAGCCTATGATAGGGTTAAATGGGATTTTTTTTTGTAATATTAGAAAAGTTTAGATTTGGGAAGAAATGGGTTAGATGGATTAAAGCTTGTGTCTCTATAATTTCATATTCAATGTTGGTCAATGGGTTAGTAACAAAATCATTTAAAGCCAAGAGAGGTCTTAGATAGGGAGATCCTCTATCACCATATTTATTCATTATTATGGTAGAGGTATTGGGTAGGAACTTGAAGAAGGCTAACAAATATGGGCTTATAAGTGGACTTAAGGCTAGTAATAACATCGACAACATCACCCATCAACAATTTGTAGATGATACAACCCTTTTGGGAGGGCAAGGATAAACGAGGCCAGAGCTTTGAATAACTTATTAAAGGAATATGAAAGAGCATCAAGGAAAAATTTAATAGGACAAAATCCAAAATTTACTTCCTAAACACCCCAACTAAAATCAAAGTAAGGATATGCAAGTTACTTCAAATGGAGGAGGCAAATTTACCAACAACTTATCTAGGGATGCCCTTATTTGAGGGGAGAATGAGGATAGAATTATGGAATCCAATTATAAGTAAAGTTTAAAATAAACTATCGACATGGAAAGGTAGATGGTTATCATTAGCAAGAAGAGTGCAACTAATTAAATTAGTCTTATAGGCCATTCCAACATATTATATGTCCTTGTATACTATGCCAAAATCGATAGAAAAAGTTTAATCTATATTATGCAATCATTTTTATGGTCAAGATTACATGATAAAAGAAAATTTCCTTTGGTGAAATGGAGCAAGGTGTGTGATGATAAAACTAGGGGAGGTCTCAATTTAAGAGTTCTTATAGATGCAAACTTAGCTCTTAGGGGAAAAGTAATTTGGAGATTGTACAAAGAGAGTCAAAGACAATGGGCAAGAATTCTTCTAAGTATGTTGAGCCCAATGACCCAAGCTTAATATTTACTACATTCTCACTACCAAATGGTTTTACACTATGGAATGATTTAAAAAATCAATTGATCTAGTGATTAAAGGTCTAATATGGGTGGTGGGAACTAGAGAAAAAATTCTATTTGGATGGATACTTGGTGTGATAAAAAACCACTCAATCTAGATCCAATTTTGAAACCATGGATGAGATTACTTCAAGATAAATATGGTGATAGGGTTTCAAACATTATGTACAAGGATCAGGAAGGAAGATACAAATGGAAAGAATATTTTTTACAAGTATACAAGACATTGATGCTAGGAGGCAATTGAGTAGAAATATAACAACAATGATTATTTCGAGGGGAGCCAAGGATAAGCTGATTTGGGAGTTGAATAGCTTAGGAGAATACACAACAAGAAGTGGATATAATGTAAAGCACCAACAAAATAGGAATATCACAAGAATATGGAGAGATATTTGGGATAGCCTAAGCATTCCTAAAGTCAAAATATTTGTTTGGCTAGTAGGTCATAGAAGAATTTTATCCTAGGATAACCTTATGAAAAGGGGTTTTCATGGCCCCTCACAATGTGTTCTTTGTAAAAAGGAGGAGAGTATAGACCATCTCTTGGGACACTGCTCAATAGTCTAGAAACTATGGCAATGGATTCTTAATATGTTTGGTAAATGCATGGTGATGAATGGTAGAATTGAAGAATGGTTAAAGCAATGGCAGAGCACTTTTAAAAGTGAGGCTTTACAGACAATCTAGGATATATCAAAAGATACAATACTTTGGACTATATGGCTAGAAAGGAATAGAAGAATATTTAAAGGAAAGGAAAGTAATTTAGAGGTAATGAAAAGGAAGATTTGTTTAGCCATAGAGGAGTCTAAACCAACCCTATCAACTCACCCAATCCCTAATCTAGAAGCAGAGAGCCTTGATAGATGGAGTCAAGTCATCAAATGGAATTATGATGTTGGGTACAGGAGAAACAAAAAGAAGGCAAAGAATATAAAGTGGAAACCACTAGAAGTGGAGTTGGTCAAATTGAATTTTGATGGAGCATCTAAAGGAAATCTAGGACCAATAGGAGGAGGAGGAATAATTAGAAATAATAGAGGAGATATTTTATCTCATTATACTTTCAATAGTGGATTTAAGACAAATAATGAAGTTGAAGCTTGGGTAGCTTTGGAAGGGTTAAAAATATACAAACAAATGAAATGGAATAGAGTATGGATGGAAGGTGATTCACTCATAGTAATAAATACAATTTTGAGGAAAGCAAAGGCTCCATGGAACATACAAGAGATAATTATGGAAATTCAAGACCTTGCTATAGAGTTTGAAGAAATTAGGTTTACACATACATTAAGGGAAGGAAACAAATGTGCAGATAGGCTAGCCAATAGAGGGGTTTTAATTGAGGATCATGAAGTTAAATTCTCTTTTCCATGGTTAGAGGAAGTAGTAAGTTTAGTTAAAGTTGACAAGAAAATGTTGACTACCTAAATCAAATAATGATTAAGATTTACTTTAATGTTTTCCATTGGTAATATTTGCTTTATTTTATAACATTAATGTGTTTTCATATAAACTATTTATTATAATTTTTGTGGTTGCACTTATGCTTCAGGAAGGAAACTAGCAATCCAGATCTGGTAAAGCAGACTATGATAGTGCGATGTTTTGGAAATATTACTCTACTAAGATGCAATGCATAGATAGTAGAGGTGGAGTTTTGGTATTGTGAAGGCTGTTGTAGGAAAATGTCAAGAAGGATGTTGAATTCTGGAATATTTGTATTCACACAGAAAATTGAAGAAGATCCAGAAAATGAAAATCAAGAATTCAGACATTTTATGTAAAATGATGTAGGTATCTAGCTATAGCAACTCAATTGAGATGAGAATTGAATCTGTTTGTAAACTCTCAAGCTCTAAAGGAGAGAGTTGTGATTTGTCAAGGGTGGGGGACCCAAGTACAACCCCTTGTTCTCCAACAAAAAAAATATTCAAAATCATATCCAAAGTTTAACACTATATTATTTTTCTTCACATAGAATGTTTAGAGTCACAATGCTTGTTATGGGAAGTCTTAAATACAAAAAAAAAAAGGTGGTAGCATTTTTGGTAGAGGATTTGAATATATATGAAAGGATTATGTTACACAATAAAGTTAATAGAAAGGACTTTTTTCAATTTATAGTAAAATATAAATGACTAGAAATTATGATTATCAAGATAAATTTTAAAGGTGCGTTTAAAGGAAATCCATGAAAAGTTGATGGATGGGGAGGTTTTTGAAATAGTTTAGGTAAAATTCTTCTCACTTACTTAGAATTGTATGAAACTTCAAGTAACATCTATGCAAAGGAGGTTTTTGAAATAGTTTAGGTAAAATTATTCTCACTTACTTAGAATTGTATGAAACTTCAAGTAACATCTATGCAAAGGCTAGGACACTTCTTATAGGGATTAAAATTACAATTGAAAAATGATGGAAATATATTTAAATTAAGGGTATTCACAAATTATCATTAATGCTATCAACAAAAAAGGATGTGGGGATCAGATAAAAAATAGAATTATTGTTGAGTATGTCTATAGGGAAGGAAACTAAATAGTAGATATTATAACCAATTGCGATGTTGATCTTTGTCTTGGAAAATTTTAAATTTTATAAGAAACTTAGGTAAGTGAGATTATATCTCTTCAAGAAAATGATATTAAGGAGTTGATTATGGAAACATAGCACTTTGAAGTAAAAAAATATACATTTGATAGAAATGGAAATGAATAATATATATAATAAAAAGGCAAGTTGTATATAGTTTAATTGACCCGCCAACAAAATAATGTAAGCCAATATGGTTATTAGATATCTCACTTGTACGGTTTTTTAGAGTAATATATATGAGGTATTGGTAAATGATGAACAAATACATTTACTATAAAATATTTAAGTTCCTTTAAATTAAATATACGAAGTTTTAGAGCTAGGAGGAAGTGTGAGCCAAGAGGAAGTGTGAGATAAGAGGGAGTACGGGCAGAGATTTAGTCATGGTAGAAGAGCGACGAGTTCATCCAAAGTGCATCAATGCTTCAAACCCTTACTAGGGATGCATGGAACATTATTTCCAAAAAATTGTTGAAGTGAAGGAACACCGTAAAAATAAAAGACAGGGGCTATTACGAGTCAAGAGGGAGTGCAAGTTGATAACGAGTGCGAGGAAGGAGAGACTGCAAGCTGGGAGCGAGTGCAAGATGAGAGGGAGTGTGAACCAAGAGGGAGTGCGAGTCAAGAGATAGCCCTATTAGCTAGTATGGAAGGAAACTCATATTTTAAAGCCCTAATGGGAAGTTAAGATGCCTTAGTTGGAAGTATGGAGGACCAATTAGGAGATAAGAATAACAATGAATACATATCAAGTTTGATCTAAGTGGTAGATGTTACACTAGAAGTAAGTATCAAGGATGAGATGATTGAGCATGATATAATGGTTCTTAAAAGTAGAGGGTTAATATGTAAGTTCCATAGATCATGGCCAAGATTTTTGGAGATTCAAAATTGGATCAAGTGGAAGTGGGGATTAAATTCAAATTACTCTATGAATTTTCTTCCTAAAGGTTTTTTCCTCATCATATTTTTCAATTCAAAAATTAGGGATAAAATAATGGTTGGTGGCCCATGGTTTAGGGGAAGAGATGCACTTTATTTGAGACCATGGAATGAAATTTTTTCTATTGAGACAAACTATTAAGAAGCTTTCAGTATTGATTAGGCTTTTGGACTTCCATATCAGCTTATATATAAGGATGTTTTGAAGGATATTGGAAATACCCCAGGGGAATTCATCAAGGAAGGACTAACTACTAAGGAGTGAGAGCATGCTATATATACTTGAATATGTATTGCTATGGATATTTCAAAACCTTTGCCATGATCCATTAAGATTAAATCTAAATCAAGAGAATGAGATCAAGTAGATCATAAAAATATAGTATTTTGAAGCAGAGAATAACAATGATGGACACATGGCTATTAGAATAATATATTATATCCTAAGTTGTTACTAGGATAATTTGTGTGGCTGAGATTAGCTCAGTTAGTTATGATCCAATGGATCAGATTGTAAGCACTTGCTATTTAAGCAAGGTCTCTCAATTGAATAATATCAAGTATTTTACTTAAAAAAAAGAAGGGTAGACCCGGTCTATGGCAAAGAATGGGCTACTAATTTTTGTAGTTGCAAAAAAGAATGGGCATTATTTTTTTAGGGCCATCTGTTTCCTATTTTTTCTTAATGGAGCGAAACCTAATGGTTGTGCGTTAGTGGGCAGTTCTGAAGAACACAAACTTATACTAAGAGGGGGGTGAATAGTATAAGACCAATTTTTACTTTTTCTTTCCCAATCAATATTATGCAATGTAAAAATAACAATATCAATAGCAATAATCAAAGCAATGCACAAATCACCACACACAATAGAGACATCACAATTTACGTGGTTCACCCAATGTGGGCTACTCCACGGAGAAAACATTTCACTAAAATTTTTTCAATCAATATCTTTGGAATCCTTTCCCTATTACAATGTTTATGGACCTTTGTCCAAAGGAGATACCAATCCCCTAAATCAAGTTCATGGATCTCTATCCATAGGAGAACTCCTTCTCCTATGCTATGGCTGGTGATCCTATAGAAGACTATTGCCTCCACTGCACTGGCTTGTGGATCTCTCTCCACTGAAGACTCTTATCCCCACTCAAAAGACCTATCCTCACTACCCTGGCTAATGGATCTCTATCCACTAGAGACTATTGTCCTCTCTTCTCTATCACCTCCAAAGATTTATCTCAAATCTACACTAAACACAGTCCTTTGATCTAACACAAATCTGCTCAATCTCTATCTCTGGTCTGGCACAAATCTATCCTCAAATTTGCACCAAAATCTATCCTCAAATATTCTCAACAAGTCCACATAGAACTTGCTTAAATCTGCTCAACAAGTCCACATAAAACTTGCTCAAATCTGCTCAAAAAGTCCACACAAAACTTTCTCAAATATGCTCAACAAGTCCACACAGAACTTGCTTAAATTTGCTCAACAAGTCCACATAGAACTTTTCCAATCTACTCAACAAGTTCACACAAAACTTGTCTAATCTTCTCAACAAGTCCACATAAAACTTGTCCAATCTGCTCAAAAAGTCCACATAGAACTTGTCCAATCTACCCAATAATTCCACATAGAACTTGTCCAATTTGCTCAACAAGTCCACACAGAACTTGTCCAATATGCTCAATAAGTCCACACAAAACTTGTCCAATATGCTCAAATAAGTCCATACAGAACTTGTCCAATCTGCTCAATTACTTTCAATCACTCTCTTAGAAACATAAGGAGAATTTTTAGACTCAATATGCTTCAATTTCAACTCAATGCTCAATAACTTTCTCAACTCAATTTAGAATATAGAATAGTTTGTTTTATGGAACTTGAACAATCACTTCACACATCCACTTGACTAGGCTCAACCAACTCTACTCAACAAATCACTCAATGAAATAATACTTGCTCACAAACCCTAGTCCAATCATATGATCACTCACTCAAAATGTTTCCAACAATGCTCAACAACAAATCTCATATAACAATGATACCCATGTTCTTTTCAAACCCTAGTTCAAGTTCTTTACTCAACAACTCACTTCAACAACAATGCTTATAAAACAACTCTCACATAACAATGATACTCATGTTCTTTTCAAACCCTAGTTCAAGTTCTTCACTCAAAAAATGGCTTCAACAACAATGCTTATAAAACAACTCTCACATAACAATGATACCCATGTTATTTTCAAACCCTAGTTCAAGTTATTTACACAACAACTCACTTTAACAACAATGCTTATAAAACAATTCTCACATAACAATGATACTCATGTTCTTTTCAAACCCTAGTTCAAGTTCTTCACTCAAACAATGGCTTCAACAACAATGCTTATCAAACAAGATTTTAACAACACTTCTTTATTCCAGAAAACCTTGAAGCATTCACTCAACACACTCAATAGGAAACCTTAATCAATTCCTTTTCACTCCAAACTTATTTTCAGAAAACCAATCAATCAATTCAACTATGGAAGAATGTGCTCATACCTTTTTCTTGATTGGAGAATGATCTTCAAAAACTGCCTTCAGGAATACCTTCTTCTTTGCCAAGTGCCAAGGGTTAGATAACAAGTGTTATACTTCACAAAATAAAAGAATAGATCAATTTCATGATACACCTTATATCTCCTTCTCAATAGCAATATTTGACAATAATGTCTTCACATAAATTTCCTTTTCAAAACACACCTCCAATTTCTCAATTTCACAAAATTGATATTCCAACTTAATTTCTATCTCCTAAGGTAAAATAATATTTACCTTAATAAAGCACCTATTTACCACTTAGGTAAATAAATTAATATCACCTTATAACTCCCTAACCTTAGCACAATTAATCAAATTCCACAAACACCCCTAAAACCTTAGCACAATGATCAAATATCACAAATATTCCCTTATGCCTCCTAAACCTTAGTATTATGCAAAAATCAAAATTAAATCATAAAAACCTTTGGTGAACCCCCTTCCATGTTTTTTGGAGTTTCGACCCTGTGCCTTCTCCCTCGATTGGCACCTTAGCTGCGACTAGCTAGCCGTGTGAGCTAAGCGCTCCATGTGCTTAGCTTAAGCCCTAAGGTTGCTTAAGCCTTTTCACAAAGGCTTCAAAGCCTTTGGCCTTCTCCTATGTCTAGCGCCAAGCTAGACCATGAGCGCTACTCCCTCTGCCTTGTTCCTCGCTTGAACACGATGCGCTGCCTCGAACACGATGCGTTGCCTTGCTTCTTCAATACCTCACTTCATGATTTTTGGAGGCTCCAGATTTTTTGTTGTGTTCGAATTCGAATTCACACTTCCCTAAGGTTTGTCTTAGGGTTTAAATACCCTTCATTTACTTTGCATACAACATCAACGGATGATTCGACTTGATGACGTCGACTTGTATAAATTATAATTTATAGTTAATTTAAATTCAAAAGAAATTAAATATTATAAATTTAATTTATAAACTTTAGAATTTAATAAAAAATTAAAGTCCTCTTTGAGTTAATATCAAATTGTCATTTTCACTTCACTGGGTTGATGAAAAATAATTTTGCCACCTTGGTTTTAATAAAAACCTTAATTATGCCATCACAATATTAGGGAACTATCATTATAGTTTTAATAAAAAACCTTTTAATGTGCCACCATGGTTTTAACAAAAACTCTTATAAAATCATATTTGGACAACTTTTCTCCATCTCTTTGCATTGATTCCTGATGTTAATGATGGTGTACTCCATGGTATTAATAACAACTTCATGTGTTCACTTTGGCATCAATGACAACTTTTTACCTTGACATCAATGACAACTAAATGAACTCAAAATGTGCAACAAGTTTTGGATTGCTGAGATGGATGCCTAATATTTTCAGGGCTTGCGCTGTTGTTCGAGTCGAAGGAGCTCAGGTCGTGGTCCTTTTAGAGGGTGGGCATTTTTGAGTTCATGGCAACGTTCTTGTTCCTCTACATCACCATACTCACCATCTTGGGGTGACACAGGCGCTTAACAAAATATCGTGTGCCATATAGATGAGATATTTCAACTAGCTCTGATGTTGTGCTATCACTCATAGTTTCTCTATGTTCTCATCGGTGTCAAATGGTGGCTAGCCAATTCCGCATGGTAGTTTGACGAACAATGCCCACATTGGCCTCAACGCAGATAAAAATTTTTGGCAAAAAAAGGTGCTTTGGAGGCTCTGTCAACATCTGGTCCATGTCGTACCATTTGATTAATGGCAACGACCTTGTTCTTGATCACAAATAAGATGTGTCTTCATAGATGAACGCTAGATACGGGATCATGATGCAAACTTTGAGCTCACAGAACGTGCAAAATCATGGAGAGATTTTTTTCCTGCTGCAAAATCTACACTTTGGCGCTGTCCTCCAAAAATTTGATGCCCCTATCAAATAACTAGTAGACGGTATGCTACAAGAAAAATCAACGTCACGATTAGAGGGAAGAGATTTTGCCTCGTGTGTATTCTGGCAATGATCGTGTTCCATAATATTTATCAAAATTCTGCCTGTAACCTTAAAAGTGCTGGACATCTTGATCAATGATCCTTTTATGTGAAGAAATATTGTGTTATTGCCACTCTCCTAGATGCCAAACGTATATTTCATGGCAGTGATTTCATGGTAGTATTGGTGCAAGCGATATAAAGGTAGACACAGGTCTAGTCTTGGTGCAGTCTGAAGTCGCTCTTGTCGAAGGTGTAAATGGGAGTCCGAGTGGGGGTAATTTTTTTTTAGTCCGTCGAGTTGTGATTGGATTCATTGCAGTCCTCCCCTTCGTGCGTGATTTTTTCTACGGTGTACAAGATGCTACTAAACTTTAGACTTTTGTGGGTGATACATGACAGCCTGAGGAACTCAGTTCGTTAGTTTTTTGAGGGAGTTACATGTGTCATTTGTTGTATTGGGACAACAACCTTTCCATCCAAATGTTGGGATGGGGACCTTGATTTTTTGTTTTTTTTGCATGTTGATTTCTAACGATGCGGAGAATTTGTTTGTGCACTCATGGTCCTAACTATGTTGACAGAATATTTTTTTTAATTTGTGGCTCATTTGTTTACTATTTTGATTCGACATTGGTCATGAAATTCAAATTGATGAATTTTAATTAGAATGTGGACAGTGTTATTGGACATGATCATAGGGGGTCACCTGCAAGCTTCAAGGGCGCTGATTACGACGGTTTCAATGTGAGCAGTCACGCACATCTAGTCGTCCTTGCACAATATCTGAGTCTAGAGTCCCCAAAATTCAATATTTTATTGCTTTGTTTTCCCAGGTGTTGACGATGGCAAAAAAATCTGGATACGCCATTTCAACTGGCACAACACATCTTTTGGCCACATTGTTCGTGAAGGTGGAACCCTGGTTCGGCCTGAGTTCGAAGCGTGTCTGGTGGCAGAGAACCAAAGAGCATGAAGCACACAATCAAAAATGGAGAAAGAAGAGGATAACGTGTCATGCAGTGTGGTTGAGTAGAGGACATTTCATTGGTGAACTTTAGCGGCAGTGGTTTTGCACATGTGGTTTTTTAGAACAGAGCGCCAAAGTAGATATGGCAAATCATTTTTTTTTTCGACAACACAATTTTTTTTTTTTGGTAACCCTAACTCGGGCCGAATTTTGGAGGAGCTAGCATGCAATTCAATGCCTTTCAGTGGATGGAAAATGGGTAAAAATTGCTCTGATTTTGGCTTAACAACTCGTGAGAAGTTTTTATGACTCGCAATTCGAAGGACTTGTTGTAGCACTTAAAAAAATTTATTGCAGGTTGGAGTGATGGTGGAGGGTCTTGCTCATATAAAAGCACCAAAGGAGTTCCACGTGGCTCCGTGACATATTTGGTGAAATTGCAGCGCCCAGCAAGAGAATTAAGAACATTTAAATTTGAAGGCACCTTAAAAAAATGGAGGGGCCCATTTTTCATATGGGTTTTAAATAAAGTTTTTTAAAAACTTTTATTATATTAAAAATAAAAATAAAAAATAAAATTAGTCCATGTATTTTTCTTGTGCGAGGAATATTTTTTTAACCATGATTTACTCTGAAAGAAACCCTTATCATAGAAAAATAAGAAGGCTTTTATTTTTTCTGCTATGAAGGTAAAATTTACATCCAATCATAAGGGTGTTTATAGTCATCGAAAAGGTTTTTCCAAGCCAAACACAATGGTGGTGTCAAATTTAAATTTTGAGGCAGTTTAACCTATGTTTTTTGACCTCAAAAATATTGTATCATGGAGTGCATTCTTGGTTGAACCCGACACTCCCAGACATTTGTTAGAGTGATCCTAGTATCTAGTCATCTCCTCTATATCACCTAGCGGTTGCAGTGGTTGGTTACCCATGCATTCCGGTAGGATGAGGAGGTCACCATAAGGACACGTTCGAGAGCTACATTGGTGCCCTTTCTTTTTCATATTCCCTTGAAGTAAGTTGTTTGTCCACTCTTTTTGGACCTTGTTATCAACCCATTGTGTTCATATAGGTGGAAACCACTACTTATGCTTGTGGAGTCGATTTGGACATCCCTTGCAATTCTTGTGGTTCTTTCCACACTATCTTCACACTCTTTTTGTGAGACACTTTGGTTTCAGGGAAGTTTGATTTAAGTGACCTTTCTTCATGGTTCATAGCCTTGATTTGTGTCACAAGCACCAGTCTAGGAGTATGGTTTCATTCAATTCGACAATGAGGCTTCTCTACTTTTTTGAGACATCTCATGGGTCCTTTGTAGGCTTCTTGATGGAAGTTGTCCTAGGGGGGTTGAAGAAGACATCTTCCTTCCTCTCCATCCTCCATGCACATCTTCCTTCTTCTTCTTCTATTATGGTAGGTGGTTTTCTCCCTTATGGTTTTTTCATCATCTCTCCAACAGAGTTTTTATGCATATATTGTACATGAGTACCTTATCAGGCCTTGTTTTCGAGACTCATATTTGTGGATATGCCATTTGTTTTGTTTTTTTGTTTCTTCACTACCTCCTACTATCACTCAAGGAGGGGTGTTAGTATACCCTAGTACCACTTAAGGGGGGTGTTAGAATAATATATTATATCCTAAGTTGTTACTGGGATAATTTGTGTGGATGATATTAGCTCAGTTAGTTATGATCTAATGGATCAGATTATAAGCACTTGTTATTTAAGCAAGGTCTCTTAATTGCATAATATCAAGAATTTTAATTTTTCAACAATGGGAAGAGTTTGCAAAGTGACAAATGTGAATACAAAATCAAACAAAACCAAATATAAACTATAAAATAATAAATAAGCAAAGTAACACAATAATTGCACAATACAAATGAACTATTTTATTATTGTCAATCGATCTCAAGTGTTACAATCATTTTACCCCAAATATGGGGTTTTACACTGTTTATTTCTTTTGATACAATTGTTACATGTACTAGGGTTCTCCGAAACCCTAGTTAAAAATAATGGTGGTGTCTTTGTGCTTGATTCGATCCCAACGAAGTTGTGGATGGGCTTGTGTATCCTATGTAGGGCCACCCAAGCTTCAACAACCTTCAATAAATGTTGTTCTTACACCTTCACATAGTAAACAATAACAAGGATCAATAATATCTGTGAGGGCTCCACTTCATGAGATCCTCAATAGAAATAAAATCACTAAACCCTAATATTACAATAAAAGCTATAAACAAAGCATAAAAATATGAAATAAGTGCAATAAAATTTTATCTTGTTAACAAACTGATCTTATTCTAAGAGATCATCCACATAATATTCAATGATCTTATGCATGTAATCGTGGAAGATATATGTCATGGCACGTTGATAAGTTGCACCTACATTTTTTAGGCCAAAGGGCATCACCTTGTAACAAAAAGTCCCCCAAGATGTAGTGAATGTTGTTTTGTTTTGGTCATCAGGATTGATTTGAATTTGATTGTATCCTGAAAAACCATCCATTAAGGAAAGCATTTCATGGTCAACGTAAGTGTCAACAAGAGTATCAATGTTTGGAAGAGGAAAATTATCCTTAGGATACGCTTTGTTAAGGTCTCAAAAATCAGTGCAAAAGCGTATCACCCCGTTAGGCTTTCGAACGGGTACCATGTTTGAGAACCACTCAGGTTAGTCGAAGGGTACAATTAAACCCACATATAAAAGCTTTTGAAGCTCTTCTTTGACTACGAGGGCCACAGTAGGATGCATCCTTCTAAATTTTTGTTTTGCCAAATTAGCATCAGAATGTAAGGTGAGATTGTGGATAGCCAAGTTAGGATCAAGTCCAGGCATAGCCTTGTAGGACCATGCAAAAATGTCCTTATTGTTGAGGAGAGCAATTAATTGCTTTTGTTCATCTATGGATAAAATTTTACCAAGTTTGACAATTTGGGTATTGTCTACGTCTAAACAAAGGTTCACATCGATGGTATCATCAATAGACATGTGAGAACCTTCCTCAAGTTGATGGGGTGTTGGGATCAAATGAATGTCGTCTATGATGTCATCAAACTTCTGACTCAACCTTGTCTATGTTTGCCTAGAAAACCTCAGGATCTAAAGGTGAAGGTGAGGGCGAAGGCAGAGGTGATAGAGGAATGTAGTTGGCTAAAGCCCTTAATAATTCCTTGGATAGGACAAACTTGGAAAATTATAGTGGGAAGGAAATATGGTCCATATCAATAAGGCTTATGTCAATTGTAATTGGCTTTGCCAAATTGTATGGATTATAGAGTTGGATGAATAAGTTAGCAGGATTCATGTTAATTTAAGGGAAAAATGGATGGTTGGCAAAGATGAATGGATGGGTGGATCCTATTTGTGAGAACTGATGCTAGAACTCTGGGAACTTGAATAAACAGAAAGCAACACAAATGAATGCAATTAGCAAAAAGCCATGTATACGCAATGCAATTTTTTATTTTTTATTTTGATTTTTTGAATTTTTTTTGTGATTTTTTTAATTTGAATTATGTACATATGTTACAAGCAAAATTGCCGGTGATGTGGATAAATGGAGTGGAGGTGGTGGTTCACCAGTTGGTTTGAATCACTTGTGGAAGAAGTAAGAGAATGATGGGTTGATGTATGAAAAATATTTTGAGGTAAAACTCATCCTATTCAGTGTGTGGAATGATGGGATATGATTCATCCTCTATTTCATCAGAAGCTATCGACATAAGGTTGAATTCTTCATAGGTTTCATCTTCAGAGTCATCAATGTGATGGATATCTTCTCCTGAATTAAAATGTAAATTTTGAAAGGTTTGTTCAAGAGAAGAAGTGGATGATAACCTAAACCTGAATGTTCATGCGCTTCTCAATATAAAACATCGATAATCTCATGCATTCCCTATTCATATCGTCCTAGGCCATGTCCTTTCCAATTAACTATGTGAAAATATCGGATGGAAAACTCGACATATGTTGTAAATTGGCAGGTGTTGGTTGCTTGGGTTTATCTGGGGTAACTAGATTGGCTGATGAATCAAGTCATCCATACACAAAATTAATGCTATTAGGCACTTAAACTATGTTATATATCGCTCCTATAGATAAGGGTGGATCACATGGATGACCGTAATCCTTAGCAGTTTGAATATTGAGCGATGTGACTGTGATGTCTTGGACCACATATTCACCAATACCAGGATTAGTGAGGTGGACCTTGACTTGGTATGATGTGGATAGACTGGATGTGGATGTGGGAAGATCATGGTTGGTTGAAGGCTCAAGGAATGGAAGATGTGTATACTAAGATGATGTCTCACAATCCGTTAATTTGACTTGTGAGACATTAGCTAATGGGGATGGAGATGGATTTGGTTGTGGTTATTGTTGGGTGGATAATGATGATGTGGAAGGCAAAATTATGGAAGGTGATGATGTTGATGATGTGGTTGATGTGAATTGAGTTTGACCACATGTACATGTAGTCAATGGGGATGGAGATGGGGGTATGGAAGTGGAAGCTTGATGTGAAGTGGTGATGGGGAGCTCTTCACGAATGGGATATTTTGATGAAGATGTGGATGGTGTGGTTTATGAGGTTGTTGATGATGTGAGAAAAATATGAGTGTAAGGCAACATGGATTCATAGGGGTTTAAAATGAAATTGCAATACTTGAATGGTTTAACATCCATCAGTATGCAATGTACTTGTCCCTCATGTACACATTTCAATCATTGATGGAGTATAGAAGGGACACATCTAATTTTCCTCATCCAAGATAGTCCAAGGAGTACATTATACACCATGGATCCTTCCAAGATGTGAAACATGGTATGCAACATTTTGACCCCCACTTCAATGGGCAAAATGATAGTGCCAACTGTAGAGCAGAGAGCATCGTTAAATGCTTTCAAGGTGAAAGTGGATTTGGTGATGTGATCTGGTGGAAGCTTAAGATGTTGAAGGGTTGATATGGTGATGATGTTGATGGAGGAGCCAGTGTCAATTCTTATTTAAATGGCTTCCTATCAATTTGATCCATAATATGCAATGGAGGATCCACCAATTCTGATGATATTGGTTTGATCTCAAAATGGTAGAATGTGATAGAAGGCTCCATACATGTTTGGATGCTCCCCACAAAATTTCTAAAGGCATTAGGATCTTGGGATTGAATTTCAATGGACTTTAAAATATCCATTAATACCTCGCGATGTGGAGGAGATTGTTGAATGAGCTCATATATAGACAGTTTTGTTGAAGCCATTTTTAGGCTAGTAGTTAACCAACTACTCAAGGAGATGATTAGCCTTGGAGGGCAATTGATGGGATGAATTGGTTGAGATGGATGACTTGGAATATGAATGGGTTGGGATGGATTGGTGGAAATTTGTATGGGTGGTGAGGATTTGGCGGGTTAAGGAGACATACTTGCCTATGGTGCTATGGGCGACTGAACAAGTTGATGTTGTGCATTTTTTTGGTTAATGCATTGTTGACCTTGGGTAACTACATGTATATCACCCCTAAAACCTTGGTATTGTTACACATGATAGACTTGATTTGGGAGAGTCTTGGTGTTAGACCCTTCTGTTGTTGGTTGCACCTCCTCATGATGAGGAAGTATTGTTTGATAGATACCAAGGTTTTGATTATGTTGGGCTAAGGTACTATCAAGCTTGATGGCCCCTAAATCAATGAGATCTTGCACTGTCTTTAAAATTGAAGCAACCATTTATGTCATACCCATTTTGCCTATGGTAAGGGTAAAATAAATGTTCCCTATAATGTTTGTTATGCTTGATAGGGTCATTTGGTTTAACCTTAGGCAAGGCAAGGCAAGTTGGTTGGTGTCATACAACCGATGAAATATGGAAGTATATGATTCGGCTAATGGGGTGACCTGACGATTTTGTTGAATAGATTATCAACATCGATGGTTTTATACAACTGGTACTATGTTTTAATTTGATCGATACATTGAAGGAACCACATTATATTTAATTTATCGCAGTTGCTATTGCACAGGTTGTTGTTGAGCCATTATCGACTGGAATTTTACCACTTGATTAACTTGATTAGCTGGGTTGGCTTGGTTATCCTGGTTTGGTTTAGATTGGCCAAAATAATTACTTTTATATTGGCCCTTACTTTGCCATTCTTTCTTTTAGGCTTAAGTACACCTTCTTGGATTTTTATTTCCTCAATGATGCTAGCCTGGGCAAGAGCTTCCTCAAATGATTGATATTGTTGTAATTGTAACAACTAAGAGATGGGTTTTAAGCAACTCTTAGTAAATAATCTAGTAAGATCTTCCATTGGTAGGGTAAATGGTAGTTTAGTAATAATGATATTCCAATAGTTGCCAAAATCATATGCAGACTCATCATCATATTGTTTTTGACCATATATTAGATAATGAGACCTTTCTAACATTAAGGGAAAATATTTCAAGAAATTGATCAACCAATTTCTCAAAAGTATAAATACTATGGTGAGGAAAATGGTTGTACCATTCTACAAAATCTCCCCCAATGTTTGAGGAAAAGTTTGAAGCATTAAAGCATCATTATTTTGGATTATAAAACATGAATGGATAAATGTGCTCACATGTTCTATAGGGTTCTCAATCCTTTTAAATTTGTCAAATTTTGGTACTATGAAGTTTGTCGGATATGGTGATGATGGTACCAAAAAATGAATTGGTCAATTGATCAAATGCCTGAGCATTGGTTTCTGGTTCATCATAACATAAGTGTGTTGTATTAGACTATCAATTTGCTATTGCATAGCTTAGATTCTAGGGTCTTCCCCAGGTATGTGGAATTCCTAAATTACTTGATGATTCTATGAAAGTGGAGTATGAAGGTGTTGGGGTGTGATGAGATGATGATGGTTTGGTGGAGTGGATTGATATTGATGATGTGGAGGTTGGTGAAGAAATAACGGTGAGTGTTGAAATGAAGATGATGTGTGGGGACTATTAATATGATTATTTATGAGAATGACATGGGTATGGGTTGATGGTGGTGTGGGTATGGAAACCATAGAAGATTGTGGTACCCATGATGGACTTTGTTAGGCCTGATATTCGAATGAACATAATGAGATATTTTACAAATGAAACACGGTTACAATATATAGGCATAAGCCTATATTCAACACATGACACTTGTCAAGAGAAACTGACAAGTGTCAAGGTGAAGGCATAGTGCACTTTAACTCTAACATTCCCCCTTAAAGTGCACTATCCTAACTAAAGAAGAAACAAAACAAGTCAACATTAGGTAACATTCCCCCTTAATGTTGACTTCTCAAAAACAACCTATCATCCTCTCTTATTGCTGATTTGGTCTAGGCTCGTGCTCTTTGCGCTTGGCTCTCCAACTATGAATAATGCTAGATTCACTATGTATACATCTCGGTCTGTTGCCTCAGGGTCAACCACTTCCACGGGTCTGTTGCCACTGGGTCAGCCGTCTAAGTGCCTTAGGGTCATCATGGGTGCCTCAGGGTCAGCCACTTCTAGGTCTGTTGCCTCTACAGGTCATCCTCAGAGGATGTTGCCTCTCGTAGGTCACTGACTAGATTCACCATAAATATCAAATCTCTCTTTATGGTGAACTCAATCTAGAAGGTGTCGGTCTCAGCCAAAAATGCACCTTAATACAAATGAAAAATGAGCCATATAAGAGTGTCGGTCTCTGCTGAAAATGCACTCAATACAATAAAATGAGCCATAGATCCAAATATGGAGGAAAAAAAAGAAGGAATAGAAGAGAATCTTCTGAAGTGTCTTCATCTGTAGTCTTTAGAAGTAGATCCAAAAAAACCTCGGATAGAGTCTAGGGTGTCTATGTCTGTAGTCCCTAGAATAAGTGTCCTTATGGTGACCATGTCATCCCACCGAAATGCATGGGTAACCAGCCACTGCATTCGCCAAGTGTATAGAAAAGATCACTAGGTACAAGGATCACATATAAAATTACCTTGGGAGTGTCGGGTTCAACCGAGAGTGCACTCCAAGGTAGAAAAACTTTGAGGCTAAAAAACTGAATTGAAATAGCCTCAAAATTACAATATGACACCACCATTGTGTCCGTCGCGAAAAAACGTTTCCAATGACTATAAATACCCCTATATGCGTTTACAAATTGCTGCTTCAACAAATCAAACACAATGACCCTCAAAAATATGTGCAGCTCCGGGACATTCCCAAGTTGTCACCCATATGAGTTCTAATCGGGACCAAAATGCTTAGTATGGGAGTTTTTATGATATGTAACACCAAGGAGTTATACAACTGTTTTGAAAAAAATTAAGAAAAATGTTCTTAAGTTTTAGTGCTTTTCACCTTTTTCACTTGCGGATGGCACGAAAGATGCCAAGCTGGACTTGATTTGACTAGTAGCAATCTCATCATTTTTACCGCTGATGTCTCCGTTGCACCTCTGTCATCGCACCACTCTCCCTGAGTTTTGCTGCCAACTGTGCCACTTGTGGTGCAGTGGCCCTCTTTGACGAATACCACCGATAGTGGATAAACTAGGTATCACATAGTTGACGACATCTCGGTGGGACGCGTATGTCCCGTGCTTTTCATAGACCGAAACAGAGAGCCATCTGCTTGGTGGGAGAAAAAATACATGCCACGATGAGGGTGCGCTGGCAAGAGGGATGCGTCGGCTGTGTTCTAACATTTTGTCGCTACAAGTTCATCGACAACACTGCAACAATCAACAACTGCAATCAAGGCGAGGTATGGATGCCATCACGGGCTAGGCAATGGGATTGGATGCACCGTGAATGGCCTCCACATTCGATAAAACTTGGAGCACGCCCTTATGTCTGTACAACTGCTGGATGAATGCACTTAACAGAGGAGTTTCGGATTCCACCATCTCCATCGCTGAAAGACGTTGATGCAAAAAAACAATACGGCTATGGGGGTGCGCGTGAAACATAGCTCATCATGGTAGAAAGAAAATATTTGTCATGACATGCAATAGGTTCACCATGCACTCCTCTTCATCAATAGACGTTATCTATCAAAACACGCCTTAAAAAATTTCTTCATGAACAGAAGTATCGAGAGCCTTGTTTAATTGCCCTGATAAATCTTATCGCGTGCAATATTTCAAAACTGTACTCCACTCAACAAAGCAGCACAGATGCTGCCATACTCAACGTCATAGGCGCATATAAGAACTAACTTAAAAAAAAAGAGAGAGCTGTAATCTGTTGCTTGCCAAAGTGACACAAATTGCTTTATAGAGGACGAAAGGTGGAAGGTTGCATCATCTCTTTGAGTTCCATAATTTTGAGAAAATAGGTCGCGATCACTGCAATGTTTGTGGAATAGTTATATCAGAATGGCGCTGGTTGCACCACCACAAACGCCATCGCAAAAACCATAGGCAAATATGTTTATGTTTTTTAGTTGGCACAGGTGCAGATGTAGGCGCAAGCACAACAACAGC
The DNA here is from genome assembly GCA_028583015.1 of Wollemia nobilis. Taxonomy (NCBI): domain Eukaryota; kingdom Viridiplantae; phylum Streptophyta; class Pinopsida; order Araucariales; family Araucariaceae; genus Wollemia; species Wollemia nobilis. The sequence continues at coordinate 82,958 of JAQPPZ010007883.1, forward strand.
AATAGCAATAGCAGCAGTAGCTACAATCTTTGGCTGTCGATGGAGGAATGGGGGTATCACATGCAGCTACAGCATTGCCGGCTTCGTGGATTTGCTTGCGGCCATGGAACCCCAACTGGATCCGTAAGGTCTTCCATGCAATGGATCTGGCTTTGCAGGCTCATCACCACCAAACAGGTAACCCAAAAGAACTCTGATCACCACCGCTACTAACACCATGACCCATCTTTCAAATCCAAATAGGGGTTACCACAAACTAAAAAAAATATATAGGGGTTACCATCTGGTTTCAAGACCAACAGACAAAGCAGAAGATGACAAAGAAGAAGAAGGCCATGCCACCCCCTCTACATTCGCGTTCAGATTCAAAATATTTGGGCATGCCATGTTTCATCGACGGTTCTTCCATGGATTTTTTTTTAATACGAACCCTCTCCGGTTTTGGCTCTCCCCGGATTCGATGAAGGCCTGGTTTCGGTTGGTTTCGAAATTGACCTTGGTTCTCACAATTTTGCTGAAGGGTTTCCCGAGTTCGATGAGCTCCTCCTCCGTGCATTCCCAGGGCAGTTTTTTGATGTGGAGCACCTTCGAGGGCATCTGCGGGCGTCCTGTTGTAGATCCCATTTTGAAACCCTACCCTGCAACTGCGAGTCCCAAAACCCTAGTTTTTTATTTTAATGTTGAGATAATCATATTTAAAGAAGAGGGCATCTTTTGTTTTTTAGTGGAGGGAACCACTTTAATGGACACTTAAACTAGGTTAAGTGGGGTACTTTTTTGGCCATAATACTTTGAATCAGAGAATCCAATTCAGAATTATGCCATTGCAGAACATGCATTGTATAGCCTAGAACAGATGTAGACCATGCTCACGGTTTTGCCACCAATTGTTCCTGGAAGACCATGCTCTTCGTCAATTCATGGAGAAAAGTTCTCTTCGCGCGATTGTTCACAAGATGGCCCAAAAATTGAGGTTGTTGTTTCCCATGGTCAATTGTAGTCGCCGCCCCTCATGCTTCCCCCCAAATAAAAAATTCCAGTTGCAGTGGAGGTATTTTTGCATTCGTCAAGCACAGTTCACCAGGAAGATGTCCGCCTTGCAGTTGAAAGGATGCTTGAGAAGAGGAGTTTGACAAACATTGATGGTTACCCCTGTTGTGCATGTTTTTTAGCTTAATGATAGCTGGATATCCTGCTGCTCAAAATACTGTGACGTCGGCGTGTACTCCATGAGGCTTGGAAAAGCAGGCCCGACCTGGGGCGAATGCAGCGGTTGTTTGAGCCTGAACTTGAACTCTACCCGGGATAAACTCGGGAGCCTGGGCATTCAGATTGCAAAAACTCTTTTCAAGACCAATAGATGAAGTAGAAGACAACAAAGAAGAAGAGGGCCGCGTCGCCCCCTCTGCATTCGCATTCAGATTCAGAATATTTGGGCATGCCATGTTCCATCGACGATTTTGGGTGACAAAGGTAGGTTGAGTAGAAACGGGTTGAGGTTTAGGATTGACCACCTAAATTTATTGTTGAGTGTTATGTTGCTTTTTAAGCAATTTGTTAAGGTGTTTCTATTCTTCATGTATTTCCATATCTGAGGTAGATGGCATGGATGTGGATGGAATTGATGAAGTAGGTAGGAGATAAGTTACAAAAAGAATTACAACTAGTTGGGTGACATTAGATGAGGTGGATGTTGTCATTTGTGAAGCAACATTGACATGATCTTCATACAAAGGATTTCCATAGGTAGTAGTGTATGAAGGTGGAATGGAGATACTCGGAGTACCTAACTGTTGAGGGATGGACAAATTATGGGAAGATGCAGTTGATGGCCATAACTAGCGTAAGGGAAGTTCCACCATATGCCTAAAAAAGAGGGTTGTTATACACCTGGATAAGGCTGAAGGTTGGGAAGAGGCAGGTTCCTACTGAAAATAAGGATCATGCCTAGTTAGTTCCAAGACATAGTTAGCGAATCTATAAAAAACTCCCACTTTGGCCATGTCTATATGGGTTATGTGGTGGTCAATGGTAGGTGAAGATGATTCTATTTGTGGAATGGCCATGCAAAATGGTTGTGTGGATGACACAGTGTGTGAGGGACCCACAAACAAATTTGAACAACTTGTCTATATCACACTAGTGGGGTTGACCACATAAGTGGTGGGGAAGGATGATGAACAATCCATGGATGAAGTGTTTTGGTGGATGGAAATTTGATTCAATACTTTTGTTTGATTTCTAGTTAACACCATAAGCTACTGAACCAAATATGTGCAATATGCAAGAAAGTAATGCAAATGAAAACTTCACAAAATCAAGTAAACAACTCAATCCTATGTTTTTATAACAAATGTGTCTTACCTCCTTGTAGAAGGGCTTAAAGAGCGTATATCTACACTAATTGCAACATGATAATCAAATTGAAAGCAAAGAACATATATAACCAAATTTGCAATAAAGAATGCCTCCTTTGTATTAATCAATGGTGAAAATCGGTTACATATCCGTCCCTCTTAGGGATACCAAATTTGATACATGTTTACAATTGTGTTGAAGCCCCTAAACGGGGGTGATATACTCTAAGTGCTCTTTAGGTCTCCACCAACTTTGCATGAGGGCTTACTAGGATGCCTCCTTCTCCATTGTCAAGAGGAATGATGTTGAATAGTGCTTTGAAGCTTGGAAGGATCTGTCACCTACGTACAAGAAACAACAAAACACATCAAAAGCATATGAAGCCTCTCATGATGAGGCTATTATCCAAGAAATGCAAGAAATGAAGCAAATACTTAAAGAAAGCATGAAATATGTAAATATGCTTAAGATATTGACAAATAAGCACAAAGCATGGCTTGAAACATGTAAAGATAGCTAATATTGCATGTAATTTGAAGTATTAAGCATAAAAGAAGCTAATCTATGAAAGCTTATGAAAGAAAGCATGTATGACATAAATGAAGGTAAAGCTACCTATGATGCTGCTAATTAACCATAGAAATGCCTGCAATAAGACTAATCTATGCTAGATTAACCTAAATGCATAATAAGAAAAGTAAATCTATGGCTAAAATAGAGGAATGAGGGCATCAAACCCTAGCCATGGGTGCTCAGAGTAGCTAACTCTATTAGCCATGGTTGATAACCATAGCTAAGCCTATGGGCCACTATTGACAACAATGACCATGGGAAAAGTCTTCTTTCTCTTAAAACCAGGGTTAGAAATGCTCAAATCCTCCATGTAATTGATGGTCAAGGGTCACCTTCATGTCCAGACATATATTTGTGATTGATTTCACTTGAATTCATGTTGGATTGGTGTGGAATGGTAAGGTTTGCTTCTCAATCCTTTGGAAGCTCCATTGTTGCAAAGGTAGGTGTCAAACTAGAATTTGGTAGCATCTCCATACTCTTCAAAGGTTGCAATTGGCTCTCTAGTTTGGTAGGGCTTCGCTACAATAAAATTAAGATCCTAATTGCCTCTTTGAGGGGTCTATAAATAGACTCCCAAATCCTAATATTGGCTTCTCAAGGAAGCCAAGATCAAGAAATTCTAGGCTAGGGTAGTTGGAAGGAAACATCTAGAAGCTTCCTCATCCAAAACCACTTGAATTGATTGTAAATTGGTCATTGAACAACCAATTTGGCTTAGCTCTAGTAGCCCAAGATAGTTATAGGGCTAGCCATTGTTGCTCAACATGGCTAGGACCCTAGCCATAGTTGTCAACCATGGCTGAGATCTTAGCTACTGATGTCATCAATGACTAAGGTTGAATAGGCCTAGGATACCTAAAATGAGTGATTAGAATCACTACTTAGCCTTGGGAGGGTCCAAGGTCATTCATATGGTCTACAAAGGTGCCCATATGAGTAGTCTCCTAAACATGACATGTTTTAGGTGTCTACAGATGCCCCTTTTGGGATGCATTGTGGGAAAACATGATGTTGAGCAAAAATAGATCACCTAAAGCCATGTTGTAGGTTGATTGATGATCATTGATCTGATCAACATTAGATGCCCCAATCCTACAAAGGATGCACATCTTAGAATCATTGCTTCCAATGGGATGGAAGGCTTAAATTTTGTAAAGCTTTTATATGTCCAGATATAATCGGGTAGCATTAGTGCTACAATTGGTCCGATAGATGGATCGCTACAAGACTTTAAACTAGCATATTTGCTTTTTCCCTAGCAAAAGGGTAAGCTTATGATAGTTGTTAGCAATGATTCATAAGATGAACGCAATTTACATGATCGAGTGATCCTTTATTGATTTTGATTATGAATGTTGATATTATGACTACCCCCTCAAGCGATGAGTCGATGAGGAAAGGACAAGTGATTAAAGTGATGAGTCACTTGACCAAGATGAATAATTTGGATGATTCAAGACTTTTGCATTTTGTTATATGGCAAGTCCTATTACAATTATGATTTCAACCATTAATAGTAATTGTACATCTCTATCCCATGGAGCAGTCCAACCGTAATGGCCTTCTTAGGGAATCAAGATGATAGCAATTCCATTTAAGCTTGTGGTGAATCACTATGTTCGATGATCTACTAAAAATATCATAGAAGAAATGAAATGAATACCTCATTCCCATGGGGTAGTCCACCACCAATGGCCTTCTTCGGGATTGAAGTGAAGACATTTCAATTCAATGATGACTAATTTACCCCAAATGGCCTTATGGTAATTTACTCATCTTGTCAGATTGCATGGAGCGCAAGTCACTACAACCACCAAGTGTATAGAATAAATAACTGAATACAAGGCACATTTGAATTTTGATTTATTTAATTTTTTTGTTATTTTTACAATTTTTGAGAATTTTGGACCAGTAGATATTTTTTATTATCCATTTTGAAGCTCCTCACGATGAGAATTTTGGAGCATTTATTGTTACCTGCTAGTCATGGTTGTCAAGTAGCTAGTTTTAGCAATTTTCTTAGCCATGTTTGACAGCAATGGCTAGGGTTGCCCTAATATATGCTTGTAGTTGACAGCAGTGGCTAAGGCCCAAATGAAAAATATAAAAGTAAAATTAGGGTTTTTACTATTCATTATTTCCATTTAGCAAAAATTGATAGTGAGAGCTCTAAGGTGAGAGAGAAACTTTGATATGAAATGCTTCCAAAACCACTACCTACCACCATGGTAGACCAACCTGAGGCCTCTACTAGTGGTGGAGCCAAAGCTCCTAAGGTAGAATCTCTATCTCTCTTGTGTGATTTGGACATTTAAAATGAACCTCATTAATTAATGGCTTTAAATGAACCTAATTAAACTATTGGTAATGAACCTCACCCTAGGTTAGAATTAGCTCTAGGATAGCTTAGGGGGTGGGTTTAATTTTTGGGGTAATTTTGGGGTGGGAAATGACCTCGAAAGGGGTCATTCCCATAGCCATGGTTGATAATCATGGCTCCCAATTTACCAATTGGGGGCCATGGTTGTCAGCCACGACTAGGTTCAAACACCAACGGTCAAAAAATTGACCATTGGTGCTAGCCATGGTTGACAACCTGGCTACATATTTATTGTCAAAAGTGACTAAGAAACTTTAGCCAATTTTTTAATTTTTTATTTTTTTATTTTTTTTTTTTTTTTTATTTTTTTTTTTATTTTTTTTTTTTATTTTTATTTTATTATTTTGTTATCTTCCCTTTAGACCTTGACTACATGGGCATGAGAGCCTGACTTGCTTCGTGAGCTACTACCCTAGCTGAGCCAGACAAACCTAGATTGGTTTGGGGTCATGGGCCTAGGATACATCTTGAGACTACCCACCATCAAGGTAGACCAGGCCTACATGACTATATTAGCCCATCATTGGGATGCAAGGACTAACACATTCCATATTTCGACTAGGGAGATGATGGTGACATTGGAGGATGTCTACCATATATATAAGATCCCGATAGATGGATAGGCGATCACCTCTTTAGCTACCACAATGAAGACTACCATATTCTAGAGGGTTTTTGGTGATAGGCATGATGAGGTGCTAGAGGATATAGAGCATGATGGAGTGCCAATAGAGCATTGGTATAGAGAATATCTTCTCATAATACCAAGTCATATTGATGCACATTATCTATAATGTGCTACTACTAGACACATCAAGAGTGAGGTTCCCTTGGAACCTCTTGGCTATAATGTAAGATCTTCTTGGGAGCACTATGGATGAGCCACTCATCCTATCATGGGGGAGTGCTCTCCTAGCCCAACTCTATGATGAGCTCTACCACATCACACAATGAGGGTGAGTAGGAGTAGGATGTAGTCTCCTACTATAGATATGGGCCTAGGAGCACATCAAGATAGATCACCCAAGAGGACTACCCTTGAGGATCACATCATTAGCACCTACTACTCAATGCTATGGGGCTTACTAGCCATGGGAGTCAGAGACCTATAGGAGTAGATCTCACATGAGAGATTTACAACACTACATGGATAGATTGATAGGGCTACAGGCTAGCCAGATCATATGGCACCCATACTTAGACTACCCAACATGGGAGGAGGTCGACCACTACCTAAGATGGGCTAGGCATGATCACTAGGTCATTGGGTATAAGCCCAATGTGTGAGAGTTCTTCCACTTCTCCTAGGTCACTAAATAATTTAGGATATAATAGGATATCCCAGAGGAGCCAGTCCTCTACCACCACCTTAAGGTGGAGATACAACTAGCATGGCCATAGGTCATAATTTGACTAAGGAGGATGATGCCATAGAGGATACAGGGGATAGATGCTAGGATGACTCTAGATTATGATGCATGGTGGACTACTAGGCTATGGTAGGGTGGTAGTCCTCTAGGTAGATCTAGGGATGGTGAGGCTACAGAGGTAGCATTTGATGACCCACATGGGTGATGAGTTCACCAGAGGATAGAGGGTGAGTGGGGTAGGTGGATGCACTAGAGGAGGAGCCATGAGGAGGAGGAGGGTGAGGAGGAGCCTGATGATGAGGTGTCACAGCTATGAGCCTAGGTGCATAGTCTATAGACAAATATAGATAACTCAAAGATAGATTCTAGAGAGGGACACCTCTATAGCTACTATAAGCTAGATAGTTAAGAATACAGTAGGATAGACATAGTGGTAGGGATATGAGGAGGAGAGGACCACCCTCTAGGCATAGGTTGACTACCACCATGAAGATAGATAAGATCACTACAAGAGGATCTTCTACTAGGCACATCTAGATCTAGGATCTATAGAGTGAGATACGCTCAAGGTGATGATGAGGGTTCCTACTACTTCACAGGCTACACCACTACTCAAGCCACTCAGATACAAATAGGTTTAGATATATATGCAGATATCACATCTATAGGGACTCATAGAGGATGTACAACTCAGATGTACAAATTTATATCATTTATCCTTAGAGGGATAGGTTAGGATATTGGGGGCACTCCCTAATGATCTACATAGGAGGTCACATAGAGTAGGAGTGAGTCAAGGCAGTCATCAGTGCAGCCTAGTCATAGATCAGGGGCTCGATCAGAGAGATCAGTAGGCACTAGCTCTAGGCAGCCTCATAGAGAGGGAGTAGAGGGAGGAGGTGACTCAGGTGGAGCAGGCCACTCATGATTATGCCATGATGATATTGTATCATTTTTGAGTGTAAGGTCTGAGGACCTACACTATTGTAGCCTACGGGCATTTTGATACCTCTTATATACATTTACACACATATATGATATTTCAATTTTATTATGGCTCATTATGTGTATCATTTTATTATTTTATGTTTATGTGATGCACATGGATGCAATGCTTATATGATGTTTTGATTATGCTATATGGATGTGATGTACTAATGACATGCACTAGCTAGATGATAGATGTATGCTTAGATGCTATGATCTACATGTATAGATGCATTATGATGATGGATACATATATGGATGCACTACTTATTGTTAAATGCATGTTTAATTTATTTCAATTTTTTATGCATTTAATTTATGTGATATGATATGATAGATGATATGTGATGTGATGCATTAATTACATGAGAATGAACTAATGCAAATGAACTTGTATGCTTTAATCACTTAAAACATAAGGAATGAATGTAATATGTGTTTTAAAAAACTAATGGATGACACCACAGAATGTATAAAAATCATGAATGTAAATGGTAACTCTTATCATAAGAATTAATCATTTAAACATCCATATGTGAGATGAGATGATGTGAGATGTATTGTTTTCCTATAAGCTTCTATAAATTAAAATATATGCACAAAATAGTCAGTGGTCATCTAAATATCATTCTGATATCCATCCAGTATCTATCCTATTTCATGAACATCCCTTAATAAACAAAACCTCATAAGAAAATTTGAATGATTTGATGAGATGATTTGTTGCTATAAGGGATTTTTGAGGTTTTCCATGAGACTCAAACACCCTAGTTGATTAATCAAAAGTTGTATAATGACTATACAGGACTCTTGAAAGATAAAAGTTTTGTTATGAAGACCAAGATATTCATTATCCCTATGTGTGCAAATGAATATATTAGATGAGACATAAGACTACCTCATTGCTAGGTAGGATTCATTCAGCCCATTGTTGTAATGAGGATCACCAAATGTTCATCATGATCCTAAGTTTGGATGTAGTTGGACTAGACTACTAGGTAATACAGGCCACCTAAAGCTAGCTCATTTGTAAATTGCTTAGAACTACCCCAATGCCAGGGAGATTCATTCAACCCATTGTTGTATTGGGGATCACTCAATGGCTTTGAGTAGTGACCATTCCAGGGATTCAAGCTCTTCACCCCCTTATTTTCTTCACATTTATTGGGATACTTGCTCATGCTTAGTGATGAAAATCACTATTTATTTTACATTTTTTTTAGCAAGGGATTTTCTTTGATTTTGGGATTTTGCTTATTTTGTATGAAAGCAAGGGATTTATTTGGGTAGGGGGAGCTTGTCCTTTTTTCAATGATCAACACTCTAGACCATGTGCATCACAAGATGAGCAAGTAAAAACCTTTCACTTAAGGTGACTAGGACCACTTTGTAGTGTTCATATTTCCTTGTCTAAACTAGGATTGTTAATGTTTAATTAGTGATGGGATTTTGACATATGCTAGGTGCTATCAAAACTAGACCTCATATCCAAAAGAAAAGATAGCTTTCTACAAAATCTGAGAAGATCACTAGGTATGGCTGAATGACCAAAAAACCCTAGTATATTCCTTATAGCAATAGGAGGGGTTGTGTTGAAAAACATAATTACTCACAAGGGTGATGGATGATGATGATGAATAGATGCATGATTAAGATACAAACGTGGTGTCATTTGTAAGATTGTAAACACAACCTATCCTAATGCAAGTGCAATGGATGAACATGCCTAATGCAATGCAATTAAATGAATGCATATGCAAAATGAAATGCATAATGTAAATGTTTTTGTATTTTTGATGTTTTGCAATGTTTTTGAATTTTATTGCTTTTTTATTTGTTTTGATTTTTTTTTAATTTTTTTTTTTAATTTTGATTTTTATGTATGAAATACCTTTAGATGAAGAATTTTGAGAGGTTCAGGCTCTTCAACACCTTCAAGCGATGTTAGGTGATAAGTACCAGGTCCTATCTTCTCTAAGATAATAAATGGACCTAACCAATTGGCCATAAATTTGTCTCGTAGATGCGGTGATAGGTTTGAGTTCTGTTGGTTTTATTTTAGCACAAGATCCCCAAATTTAAAGTCTCTCAAGTGGAATTTATTATTGTAAGCTCATTTTAGGTATTCTTGATAAACTCGAAGATGCTCAAGGGCATTCACATGATGTTCATCAAGAAGCATCAATTGGTCTAGGTGAGCTTGTCATGTAGTGTCATCATCGATGAACTCTTTCAATATGATGCGCAATGTTGGAATTTCCAATTCCAAGGGCATAATGGCCTCAATACCATATACTAGTGAAAATGAGGTTGCCCTAGTGGGCATCCATATACTAGTTCTATAAGCCCATAAAGCAAGAGGTAACTGGATATGCCAATATTTATGGTTTTCTTGAACAATATTCTTTAATATTGCTACCACTATCTTGTTAGAAGCTTCTACTTGCCCATTTTCTTATGGATAATATGGAGTTACAAAATTATGTTGAATATTATACTTGGATATTAAAGCCCTTACAATTTTATTTTTGAATGAAGTTCCATTATCCAATATTATCTTGGATGGGATCCCAAAATGACATATTATATTATGGAGTATGAACTCCACAATACATGCTCCTATCATTGTAGTTAAAGGGATTGCTTCCACCCATTTAGTAAAGTACTCAATGGCCATTATGATAAATGTATGTCAACCCAAAGATGAGGGAGAGATCTTACCAATTAGATCCAAACCCCACTAAGCAAATGGCCAAGCCGCTTGGATGGGTTATAAGGCCTACGATGGTAAGTGCATAAGATTAGCATGATGTTAACATTTGATGCACTTCCTAACATACATTATGCAATCCTTCTCCATAGTGGGCCAATAATAACCCATTCGAAGGATGCGCTTGATAATGGCCATGCCACTAAAATGGCCACCACATGTACCATCATGAGCTTGTGAGATTACCCAAGTTGATTCTTGGAGCTCAAGGCAATGAAGGAGAATTCCATCATAGCTATGATGATACAAGATATCTCCTAGCAAGACATATCTAGTCACTTTTTATTTAAATGCTCTTTTTATAACATGCGATAATCCCTATGGGATTACTCCAAGTTTAAGGAAATCATGTAATTATGATAACCAATCTTGATAAGCAACAACTTCAACTAACTGAATGACATGTTCCCACTACAATTCAACTTGTACAAAATCTGATTGGGAAACAACCTTATGGAGAATAGTGGTACCATTCTCTGTAGGACCCTACAAAAGCAAAGATCCCCAAGGTACCTTCTTTAGAAAGTCTCTAGCTCTATAGAACCATTCATGGTTTGGTTCTATCTGAATCATGTGGACTGATTCTTGATTATTTTGTGCCTCACATCATATCATAGATTGTGATAGCATTTTCACTTGGATGGTAGTGAATTCAGTAGATAGATTCTGAGGGATTAAGGATCCCAAAGATGCCATGGTGTCTACAAATATATTGGATATTCGAGGGATTGCCTCGATGTCATACCATTCTAGTTGGGCTAGGTAAGTGTCCACAAGTTCTTTATATACTTTCAATATGGGACATCTACACTGATAGATCCCCTTAACTTGATTAACAATGAGCAAGGAGTCACCAAAGATATTTAACTTTTTGATCTTCATGGTGAGCATTGTTTGGAGACCCAATATTAGGGCCTCATATTCAACATTGTTATTGGTGCAAGGGAAATTGAGTTTAAATGACAAGGGCATTGGAGCACCTTGTGGCATGAAAAACATAATTCCTACACCACCCCTTGCTCGCATTTGGAACCATCAAAGAACAAAGACATATCAGCTTGATTATCAAGTTCTTCGAGTTTAAGTGACTTCAATAATGCAAAGACTACATCATCAAGAAGCTCTATGATGAGAGGCCTATGATCCTAAAGAGGAGCCTCTACCAGTTGATCTGCTATGACTTATCCCTTGATAGAATTTTGACTTATGAATTCTAGGTCAAATTCTATCAATAGCATGATCCACTTTGTAGTACATGTATTATGATATGTCTTGCTCATCATATACTACAAAGGATTTTGTTTTGATACTACATATGTCATATGGCTCAACATATAGTGGTGCAACTTCTTCATTGCAAAGACCACTACTAAGCATAACTTTTCTACATATGCATATCATAGCTCATAACTGACCAGAGTTTGACTGATATAATATATTACCTATTCTTTACTTTGCATATTCTTTTGGGCTAGCATGGTTCCCAATGCAAATTCTATGGTAGATATATATAGCAAAAATGGCACATCTGGTCTAGGTGGAGCTAATACTAGTGGTGATGCTAGATATTATTTGATCTCAATGAAGGCTTTTTGATAGTCCTCATCCCAATTAAATGGGACCCCCTTATGTAGCAATCGATTCATGGGTCAATATTTATCCGATAATTGCATGATGAATCACTTTATGGATGCTACTTTGCCCTATAGGCTTCTTAATTCCTTGATGTTTATGGGAGGACACATTTCTAAAATAGCCTTGACCTTCATTAGGTCAACTTTGATCCCTCATTTAGAAATGATGAATCCCAAGAGTTTACCTAAAGTTACACCAAAGACACATTTCTTGGGGTTCAACCTGACATTATGCTCTATCAAGTGATCAAAGACTTTTCTTAGAACCTCGATATGCTCTATGCATAGCAATGACTTGGCCAATAAGTCATCGATATAATCTTCTAAGATCTTATGCATGTAGTCATGAAAAATATATGTCATAGCCCATTGATATGTGGCACCAACATTTTTAAGGCCGAATGGCATAACTTTGTAGCAAAATATTCCCCATGGAGTGGTGAAAGTAGTTTTATGTTGATCTTCAGGTTTAATCTAAATCTGATTGTAACCAAAAAAACCATCCATGAGAGAAAGCATTTTATGACCTACAGTTGCATCTACAAGAGCATCGATATTAGGCAATGGAAATGAATCCTTGGGTGTTGCCTTATTGAGGTCTCTAAAATCCATACAAATGTAGATTCTTCCATCAGGTTTTCCTATAGGTACCATGTTTGATACCCATTATGGATAGTCGATGGGAATTATGAACTCTACATCCAACAATTTTTGTAATTCATATTTAACCATCAAAGTGATGGTTGGATGCATCTTCCTAAGTTTTTGCTTGACTAGTTTCTTGGTAGGGTCCAATGAAAGGTTATGAGTAACCAATTTTGGATCCAGACCTGACATGTCCTTGTAAGTCCAAGCAAAGAGATCAGGTCTCTCTTTCAATAGAGGAATGAGGTTGGCATGCTCCTCAGGAGATAAGCTCTCTCCAAATTTAACCTTCCTTGGATTGGTGGGATCATCACTGATATCCACTTCGAAGGTTTCCTCTATTGACATATGTGACCCCTCCTCAAGATGGTGAGGTATAGGGATCAAATGGATGTCATATACTAGGTTTAAAGGTTCCACTAAATTAGGATTATCCTCAGCATGATAAACATCATATGCATAACCTAGTACAAAATGAAATGGTTGTAACATTTCTTCATTAGGGAAGAAATATTCAGGCTCTAAGGGTGAATTGGCATGATCAAAATCAATGGCCTCAGGATTGAGGTACAAAGGTTTCGAAGGGTCAGATGGATTATGAAGTGGAGTGGTCAAATCAATGGAGACCATGTTGATGGAATGGAAGAAATCTCCAGGACCACATGGATGCAACACACTATCTCTAGATTTCTCCCCCTACTCTAGATGTGGCTCAGGAAGAATGGGGATTACCGGGTCTACTCTAGGAATAGACATAACAATTGGATCCTCAAGGGGAAGCAATTACCTTAAATTGGAAGGACCAAGAAAATCCATATGATATATCTCTTCCAGATTTACTAGCCTTCTTTGGATGGGAGGACCTGGGAATACCTCATGATAAATTGGTTCCATATCCATAGGTTCCCTAAGATGATGGAAATGGTGAGGCCCTAGATAAGCCATATCTATTTCATCCTCATATTCCTCATCATCTAAGAAATATTCACCATCATCTTCTTCAAAATTATATTCTGGTACACCTCTCTCAGAGATGGATTCTAATTCACCTTCCTCAGAAGTAGCTTCTGATTTAGTTTCTATTATTGTACCAAAACTTTAGGGTTCAATGCCAATGTCATCGACATATTCATGGTTTCTGATAACCCAATCAATTCTTAGAATATCATCTAAACTAGCCTCCAATAAAATGTTATCATGATAGACCAAGGGTGGTTCTATGGCAACCATGGTCACCGACTAGTTACCCCTTCAAGAATATGAAGGGTTAGGATGGTATGGGTTCCAATCAACATCCATCCCCATGCTTAGGTTTAGGTGATCTAGAGATATAGCTAATAACTCATCCTGACCTCCTATATCATAACCCAATCTAAACCTATCAGATGATAGCTGATAATGTGGTTGATACGGAGTTCGATACCCTTGTTCAAATAAACCCAAACCATAACCATGCCAATGGTAATAATCAAAATAATGAAGGGTAAACTCTAGGTTAGATAGATAATGAATATTTACTACAAATGGTTCATCATCATCTTCTTCTATGGGTGAATGATCTACAAGTTGATCTAAACCTCCATAGATGAAGTTAGTCTGATTAGGTGGCACCCCTAGTGGTACCACCATCCCAATAGGAAAGTGATGGGCTTGAGGCCTACCCATATCCTGTGTAGATTCTATGATTGGTATAAAAGTTACATTCTACACTAGGTATTCAGCTAACCGAGGTTGACTAAATGAATTATCACCTACGATGTAGATGATCCAATTGAAGACACAAGTGAGGCAGGCTGAGGTACCTCCTCGACTATATTTTATGAGTTTCCCTCCTCCATGGGATTTGGGATCTCGATAGTTGCTATGTTGGGGATTTCTTTAGACTCTTTTTCACCCAACACTACCTTTAACTTCTGATCATTCCTAAGCCTTGTCGATGTCGTAGGCTTCTAGAAGTAACTATTGTATTTGAAGTTGGTCATGGTGCCGATGTTGAAGGACCGACACACACTACCTTTGACTTACCCATTAGATGTTTGATAGGTGATGTAGGTCTAATATCTAGATGCATATATGGGAGGATGAAATCTCCTAAAAAATCCACTTGATTAACATACTTAAATGGCTCATCATCCGAAGGAACCACATGCACTTATCCCTCATGCACATATTTGATACATTGGTGCAAGATCGAGGGGATGCATTGCATTTCTCTTATCCATGGCCGACCTAAGAGAATATTATATTGCATAGCACCCTCAAGCATGTGACACATCATAGGGATGGTTTTCAATCCAACCTAAATAGGAAGGACTATAGTGCCTACTATCGAGCACAATGCATCATTGAAAGCTCATAGTGTAAAAGTTGAAGGCACGATATGTGACTTAGGCAATTTTAGATATCCCAAGGCCTTCATGGTGATTATGTTGATCGATGATCCTATATCAATCAACACCCACTTGAATGGAGTGTGGTTTACACATGATGATGTGAAGTGATGGGTCCACTATAGCAGTGGAAACTATCTTAATTTCATGATCATAGAATTGGATCACAGGTTCCTGGCACTATTGCACATGCCCCACAAAATTGGTGAAAGCTTTAGGATCTTGGGGTTGTACTTCAATGGACCTTAAGATGTCCATTAGCATCTCCTTATGCCTAGGAGACTATTGTATTATCTCATATATTGATAATTTTTGAAGCCATTTGTAGACTCTGGATGAGTCTATTCCTTATTGTCACCACCGGTCTTGTTGGTGGGCCTAGCAAGGGATTCTGACTAGCCTTTATTGAGGTACAACTTGAATTTAAACTAGTGTTAGAGGAGGATCTAGTTGATTGTACCTCCTATTTTTGGTGACCACATTCACCATACCAATAAATCCTTGCATAGGTGGTTCAATCCACACTTGATTAACTTATTCGACATTATTCCTTGATGGCTCATGATTTGGTAAGGGATTTTTGAATATTCCCATATTTTGATTATCCGGAGCCAGAGGATTGTCAATGATCAACTCATTCCTATCAATCATATTTTGTACCACATGTTTGAAACTATGGCACACTTTGATATCATACCCATTTTATCTATGGTATGGGTAGTAATGATCTTCCCTATATCCTTTCAATTTAGGGTGATTAGGATCAAGCAATTGAACTTTGAGTAATGTTAAGGCCTTAGCCTCACACAATTGATTGAATATCGATGCCAAAGTCTCAGATAATGGTATAAATTGGTGAGGTGGGTGATGTTCTTTGTCCTTGCCCTACTTTTTTTGTTGCATTGATTATATTATGTAGGGGAGGTTGAGCTTGATAGTTTTATAGTTGTTGGCCCTTATCCCCCTTTTGAAGATTTAACACAACCTGATTCACATGCGTAGGCTTGGCCTAGTGATTCTAGTTCTTTATGTTCTTGTTGTTCCACTCCTTTTTCATCTAGAGTTTCAAGTCACCTTCTTGTAACTTGATATCCTCTATGACCTTGGCTTGCACCAAAGCCTCTTCGAATGTTTGGTATTGTTATAGTTGTAATAACAATGAGATGTGTTTTGCATAGCTCTTGGTAAACATTCACATCAATTTAGTAGTGGGGATGGAGAATGGTAGCTTAGCCATTAGCTTCCTCCATCTATTACCAAAGTCCATGACTAGCTCATCATCATATTGCTTTAAAGTAGCCAAGTCAGACAAATTGATTTTCTTCTTGATGCCAAAAGAAAAGCATTCAAGAAATGCATTCACCAACTATTCAAAGTTGGTGATGCTATACCTCTTCAATTGATTAAACCATTCTAAGGCTAGGCCTAAAAGGGTTATTATGAAAGTTCTTAGTAATAAGGCATCATTATTTTGAATCTAGAAGCACATATTCATGAAGCTAGTCACATGCTCTTGTGCATCTTCATCACCCTAGAATTTATCTAGCTTAGGCATCTCAAAATGATCAAGATATGTTAAGCTAGGAACTGAAGGACATAGAGGCTCATTGTGAATTTTATTCAAGGTAGGCTTTTGATAAGTCATCCCCTATTTCTCAATAGCTTTAACCTTTTTAGCCAAGGCTTTGTATGCTTGAGAGGATAAAATTTCCTCTTCTCTAAGAGATCTCTATGGAGCTATCAGAGGTAGATTCCTTTTAGATCGAGGTGGAGGATTGTGCTCATCATCCACATCTACAAAGGAGATCTTAGGATATTATTGATCTTGCTCATCCCCTCTAATTCTTCATACTAACTACACCCAGGTTGTTCTAGCACTTGGCACTATTGATATGTTGGGTCGTATGATGAGTACAATTTTCAACTTGTTTAGGGCACAATTTTAGCTATGATGCAACACATCTTTGGTTGCACTCCCTATACTCACTATGAGGAGGTATATTAGCTTGAGCTAGTCTATCCTCTCTCTCTTCATACTCCTTTTGATCAAGGATGCATTGTTCTCATAGGTACTACTCATATAAATATTACCTAAGCAACATTTGATATTGAGAGTCCTCATGCTTGAGGTGCTCATGCTCTACATGCACATCTTCCAATTGGTCTTGGAATATGTATTATCTTTGTTCTGAAGCCAGCCTATGTGATCGATCTACATCAGATCGATTATGTGAGACCTCTAACTTTGTAGCTCTATACGAGGGGCCTTATTAGTATGAGCTCCAATAGACTTATCTACTACACTCTTGCCCTTATCTATGAAGATGGCATTTGTGTTGTGTTGTTGTTTGTGCTCTATGCTCGCATGCGTAGATGGGGCACGTGCACTATGAGAGCACTTTGAGCATTCTCCTGGTTCATGGGTATGCCTTTGTATGTCCTCACTACATGAGCTCTCAGAGTGAGAGTGAGCAGTAGAGGTCCTATACCCTAGTCTTCCTAAAACTTGGTCTAGTCCATTGAGTTGACTAGTCTTCCAAGGTTCATTGGGAGGTATACCATTGACTCCAATAGTGGTGAGATCTATTGTGAACCTTCTAGGTTCATTATGATTTGGAGTCCTTAGGGGTCTGCATTCTGATGCAGCCCTATCCTCTTACCCCTGATTGGGTGGATCTTCTCTATGCCTATCATGTGATGATGGGGGCCTTGAGCCACCCTCAGTTCTATCATGAGAGGAGTGTGTATTACATCCTCTAACTAGGGTATTCTGATGAGAACCCCCATGTGTCGAGTTGTCACCTCTGATACTAGCTGAACATCATTCAGGAACATTCTGTGTAGGAGGTTCAAGCTCATTATTTTGTGTGTGGTTTGGAGCTTTAATTTCCACCTCGATTGTGTGTCAAGGGTGGCCTCTCCATGTGTTAACCATGATTTGTGAACTTATCTCGTATGTAAGTTTTAGAGAATACAAAGTATACAAAAATGTTTATCTCATTTAAAAATTCTTTGTGTATCCTAAAACTATTTAGTGTATTTTGGTTTATTGAGTATATAATCTAAATCTCATCATGTTTTACAATTTTTTGATGATATTCTTAGATAGTTTAAAGGTTTTCACCTATATACTCACAATGACATAACCCGATAATGACATCCAGGTAGTCTTTCCCCCAAGATATGGAGATGAAATCCATAACCAGACAAGGAGCATAGGTACTACCGATTCTCACCCAACACACCATGATCAATGATACACCCCTTCAAAGAGGAATGCATGCTATTTTCCATGGATAGGATAGTTCTTGAATCAGCCTTGGCCATGGTTGGGTCCTGATAGTACAATTTCAAATGAGCCAACCAAGTGGTAATGACATCCACTATTGGTCTCGATCAATGGGTTGGATGTGAGAGCCCAACACCATTGATGTTTAAGTGAAACATGGTGTGTGTGGGTTCTTTTTAATTTTGCATAAATAAAAATGCATCAAAAAGCACTCATGATCATTTCCTACATGCCTAGAAAAAGATATTTTATTTTTAGAAAGATGCAATGCTAAATGCTTTTTCACTTTAGAGAATGCAATGCAAAATTAAATGATAATGGCCTTTGGATAGGCCCCAAGCAAGCAAAACCCTAACACACAATTTTAACACTAGTCATTGTTCTATAAAGTAGGCAACAGACTCGACCACTAGATAGAAAAGTAGCTAAAATCTTAGCCATTGGTGACAACAATAGCTAACAGAGTTGGTTGCTATTGTTAGCAGTGACTAGCAACAAATAAAATTTTTCATGTATTTTTCCTTTAAATTTTACTATGTGGCCTAATTAAAGCCTAAATGCAGAGAAAAACACATAAAAATATAGAAAAACAGAAGAGGACACCTACCTAGAAATCCTCATTCCAAAGTAGACAGGTTGCTTACTACTTTTCTCAATTTTCTGCTAGTCATTGTTGCTCAGCGCGGCTAGGATGCTAGCCACTATTATTAACCATGGCTGAGACTATGCACCACTACTTTCAAACATGGCAGACTAGCACATAAAAATAGAGAAAATCAACAAAAGAAGTAAAAAATATGAGGTTTCCATCATGATCACCACTATAGAAGGGCTTAAAGAGCATATATCTACACTAATTGCAACATGATAATCAAATTGAAAGCAAAGAACATATATGAAACCAAATTTACAAAAAAAGTGACCTCCTTTGTATTAATCAATGATAAAATCGATTACATATACATCCCTCTTAGGGATACCAAATGATACATGTTTACAATGGTGTTGAAAGCCCCTAAATGGGGGTGATATACTCTAAGGGCTCCTTAGGTCTCCACCAACTTTGCATGAGGGCTTACTAGGATGCCTCCTTCTCCATTTTCAAGAGGAATGATCTTGAATAGTGCTTTGAAGCTTTGAAGGATCTATCACCTACATACAAGAAACAACAAAACACATCAAATGCATATGAAACCTCTCATGATGAGGCTATTATCCAAGAAATGCAAGAAATGAAGTAAATACTTGAAAGAAAGCATGAAATATGTAAATATGCTTAAGATATTGATAAATAAGCACAAAGCATGGCTTGAAACATGTAAAGAAAGCTAATATTGCATGTAATCTGAAGTATTAAGCATAAAAGAAGTTAATCTATGAAAGCTTATGAAAGAAAGCATGTATGACATAAATGAAGGTAAAGCTACCTATGAATGCTGCTAATTAACCATAGAAATGACTGAAATAAGACTAATCTATGCTAGATTAACCTAAATGCATAATAAGAAAAGGAAATCTATGGCTAAAATAGAGGAATGAGGGCATCAAACCCTAGCCATGGGTGCTCAAAGTAGCTAGCTCTATTAGCCATGGTTGATAGAAACTAAGCCTTATTGACAATAGTAGCCATGGGCAAAGTCTTCTTTCTCTTGAAACCAAGGTTAGAAATGCTCAAATCCTCCATGTAATTGATGGTCAAGGGTCGCCTTCATGTCCAGACATAGATTTGTGGTTGATTTCACTTGAATTCACATTGGATTGGTGTGGAATGGTAAGGTTTGCTTCTCAATCCTTTGGAAGCTCCATTGTTGCAAAGGTAGGTGTCAAACTAGAATTGGGCAGCATCTCCTTACTCTTCAAAGGTTGCAATTGGCTCTCCAGTTCGGTAGGGCTTCGCTACAATGAAATTGGGATCCTATTGGCCTCTTTGAGGGGTCTATAAATAGACTCTCCAATCCCAATCTTGGCTTCTCAAGGAAGCCAAGATCAAGAAATTCCAGGTTGGGGCAGTTGGATGGAACCTTCTAGAGGATTCATAGTCCATAACCACTTGAATTGGTTGTAAATGTCATTGGAACAACCAATTTGGCTCGGCTCGAGAGGCCGAGATAGTTATAGGGCTAGCCATTGTTGCTCAGCGTGGCTAGGACCCTAGCCATGGTTGTCAACCATGGCTGAGATCTTAGTTGCTGATGTCATCAATGGCTAAGGTTGAATAGGCCTAGGATGCCTAAAATGAGTGGTTAGAATCACTTCTTAGCCTTGGGAGGGTCCAAGGTCATTCATATGGTCTGCAAAGGTGCCCATATGAGTAGTCTCCTAAACATGACGTGTTTTAGGTGTCTACACTCCTTTTATTTTCATTATCTCGTTTTTAATATTTTTTTTTGTTTTGGATGTGCTAATATGAATTATGAAGGGTAAAATATATGGCTTGGTTGGGAAATGAGATTCTTTCTGGTGATGAATTCCAAAAATTTTGCTCATGGATTTCCTATGGTGGCTAAGGGCAAATATTGACGTATGGAGGTAAAGCCCACCATCGCCAAATCTCAAGCAATGGTTGGTGATGAAATCTAACTCATTACTATTTAATGTGAAACATGTTATGTGTGATTCATTTTAAAATTTTATGTTTTCAAATGTGTACATACAATGTAAAAAATAACTAATTTTACAGGCCTAAATTAGAATCCAAAAATAGAAATACCAAATTACTCAAAATATGTAGGGTACACTGCTTAAGACCCACTCTAAACAGTGGAGGGTTCACCTACTATTTCACTCTGTATCAGAAAGGTATTCCAATAACGGGAGTATACTTGAGTATCCTAATTTTTGTTCCTACTTAGACAAGTAAAAGAGTAATTATTAACCCTATCATGCAAACTATTTGATGCAGTTGTCACTTTATATGAAAATAGTATGCAAAATATTGAGTACAACACACCAAAAAACAATAAAAATTTAAATTTGAAATGTGACCTATGGTGAATGTGTAAATGCAAGGCTACTCTAATGTGCAAAATGAATGCAAGTGTCTAAAAAATGCAAATATAATATGATTTTTTTAACAAAAATTGATTGATGTTCTTTTTATCACTTTATCTATAAAAACGTAAAAAAATGAAGCAGAGGGGTTAGGATTTTGAAGCAGACTTACAAAAAATCCTACGTATCCTTTTACCACTCTATAAAACACACTTCGAATCCTCTAGAATGCAACAAGGCATTCACTAAGCATTGTAGGGTGCCCCTAGAGTGCTGCAAGGCGCCCCTCGAGCGCTGCAGTGCATCTGCGCAACTTCTAGTTGACTTCTGTAACTCTTTAGAAACCCTAGTTCTGGGAAATCACACGAACGAAATTTTGAAAACATACAAAATAGAAAACATAAATAGAAAATTAGTAACAAAGCAAGTTAGCATAGAGAACCCATTGTGTGTCCCATCGTGATTTCCATTTATGAATACAAAATCAAGCAACACCAAACATAAACTATGAAATAATAAATAAGTAAAGTAACACAATGATCGCACAATACAAATAAACTCTTTTATTTTTACCAGTAGATCTCAAGTGTTACAATCAGTCTACCCAAATGTGGGGTTTTACACCACTTATTTCTTTTGATACAATTGTTACATGTACTAGGGTTCTCCAAAACCCTAGTTAAAAATAATGGTGGTGTCTTCACGCTTGATTCAATCCCAACAAGTTGTGGATGGGCTTGTGTATCCTATAAAGGGCCACCCAAGCTTCAACAATCTTCAATAAATGTTTTTCTTACACCTACACATAGTAAACAATAACAAGGATCAATAATATTTGTGAGGGCTCCATTGTGTGAGATCCTCAAGAGAAATAAAATAACTAAACCCTAATATTGCAATAAAAGTTGTAAACAAAGCATAAAAACATGAAATAAGTGCAATGAAATTTTACCTTATTAACAAACTATTTTCTCTATTTTTTGTTTACATAAATATTGCTAGTGAGGGTTGCAAATATGCCCTAATGGCGCCTGAGGGCCGTAGGGCTACAGATTTGGGATAAGAAATGCCTATGATGCTCAATGATGACCAAAAATACCTAGAGGTACTCTGGAATATCAGGAGGACATTTGGGAAGCTTTGGTGGGTGATCGAGAAGCTCTAGTGGGAATTCAATGACTAAGGAAAAGGTTGTAGAACTAGATTAGGTTCATGCAAGGTAGGTGGCAATAGATCTAGAAGATGCAAACGACGACGATGGAGCGCAAGGATGAAAATGATAGGGTTAGTGTTTAAGACCTCCAAGGTAAACTTAGGGATATTAGGAACTTAGGGGGGCCTAGGTAATTAAAATACTTAGGGTTTGAGTCATCAAAATGACTCCTCTTTATAATATTCCCTTAGACATGTTAGGGTTTTGACGACATAATGAGCGATCAAGATTAAAACATGAGGAAGGGTGGAGATTAAATTTGGATAAGTGGCATGGATTAAGGCGCAAGAATGGCTAAGATTAAAACTGTAGTGACCCCGGGGTGCATGCACCACTCTTACTCTACTTGCAAATGTGTTTAAACCCAAAAATGAAATGAAATACCATGAAAAAGCATATAACATGGAAGTAACAAATATATGTCTCTTTATTTGTATTGAAACCCGGTTACATGTTGGTCCCTATTAGGGATACCCATTTTGATACAATAAGATTACAAGTGGGTAAAATGTCCCCTCGTAAAGGGGTGGTGCGCTATCACAAGCTCCCTGGTTTCACACATAGAAATGTATGAGGGCTTACAGATGCCTCCTTATCCAATTATGTTCCCTATAGGGATCCATTTTTGCTCTCATATGTTGCATATTCTATCCGATGAACCCGTGGCCTTGTAAGCAATGAAACAACAACACATGCTTAGATGTTCGAGAATGCCTCCTCGGATGAGGTTGTTAGTAATGAATATATCAAATGAAATCAAGTGCAAATTAAACCTATGCTATGAAGTTGAATGAATGAAATGATGCTATGCTAATGATATGCTAAACAAAATAATGAAACTAATGTATAAAACCCTAAGCTAGGCCTATGGGCCACTGTCCAAGACAACGATCGCTAAATCAAATCTTGCCCTCTTTGCTTCAAGGCTATGGATCGAAGCTTGTATTTGATGTTGAAAAATAATGGTTGCTTTGCTCAATATTTTGAATATCCTGTATGTGGGAAACCCTCAAGTGGGCTCTCCCTCTCTTTGATCAAAATTTCGTCCTGTATCAAGATTGTCCCCCCCATTTTCTCTAAAAATATATATCTGGTGCTCTTAGGCTTGCACCTTTTAAAGTGTGTAAAACCCTAGGTCTAAAGGCCTCATGCGTAGTGAAGGTTAGCATGAGAAGCTTTTTGTATTTTCTATGTTTAAAGACCAGTTAACTGAAATCTAAATGCAAAACTTGAGTCTTCTATGCAGATTGGTCGTTAGCATGATAAGCTTTGTCTTTTTCTATGTTTGAAGGCCAGTCAACTAAAGTCTAAATGCAAACTCAAGTCTCCTATGTGAACTGGCCATGAAAGGGAATGCAAAGTTACTCTTGCTCACCTTTATTGCATGCAAATTGCTACTTTTGCCCGTGATTGAGCATATTTATCGGCAAAATGCTTTTTGTGGCTTAGCCGCTATCATCTACAGTGGCTAAGATCTAGCTATTGTTGTATGTAGTAGCTAAGGTTTGGCCATAGTAAGATTGAGCGGCTAAGGTCTGGCCTCTCCAGTCTTGAGCGGCTAGGCTTGGATGGGATTAAAACACCCCAGATGAGTGGTGAGAACCTCTTCTGATGCTTGGAAATTCTAATATTATATCATATGATCTTATGAATGTTCTTATGTGAGTAGCACCCCTAAACATGACACATTTTATGTGTCTATAGATGCCCATTTTTGCGATGTGTTGTGTGGAAAACACAACACTAACAAAAAATGTAGACTAATCTGTTTGTAGGGTGTATGGTGATCAGTAGTCTGATCAACGTTGGATGGCCCAATCATACAAGATTCCTTGCCTATGAAAGGATGCCATTAAAAGAGTCCAAGATCTTACACAAATCCTTCTTGGAAAACAAAGGACAAAGCTTCTCACTTTGAGCTTTGAGGACAAAGCTCTTTTTAAGGAGGGTGGCATGTTAGGATCCTCAATCCTAACATTATTAGTTAGTATTAGTTAGTATTATTAATCATTTAATTATTATATTATTAACTTATAAAGTGAACCATCACAACCCTTCATAACGTGAACCATCACGTCTCTTCATACGTGAACCATCATGTCTCTTCACCAACGTAGCTTTAGGGTAGATATATATATTAGGTTGGCCATCCATATCAAATCATCCATGAATAATAAGAATAAAAATCATATATTCCAAGGAGGGAGCCCCCTATAGTGGCAAAGCGATTACAAGGGAGCCCCCTTTGAGTAGACTATGATTACATTAACATTAATTTGTTAATAATTTAATAGTAAGACCTTGAGGTCTTACCAAAAGGACTTAGCTAAGTGGCTTGCACATGTTAAATTGCACTCATTCCTCAAACTCAATCGGGTAGCTTCAGTTGCTATAATAGTTTCGACCGATAGGAGAGCTACAATTGAAAATGTCATGTCTGCTTACGTTCCCAACAAACAAGGAAAATTATGTGATTTTTGTATGCAATGATTCATAGGATTAACACAATTTTGTTATGATCGAGTGATATTTTGTTGATTTTGATTATGATTATTTTAAATATTTGAACTACCTTTTCACTCAACGAATTGGTGAAGAAATGACAATGAATGAAGCGACAATTTGTTTGACCAATATGACTTAATCTGGTTCCTTTCTAGCATTTGTTCCTTCAATGGGTGAACCCCCATCCATGTGTGATTCCAATTGTTTATGATAACCATCCATCCCTATCTCGAGGAGCGGTCCAGCCATCAATAACCTTCTTAGGGAGTTAGGATGAGTGATTCTATTTATGCTCATATTGTATCACTTTGGTTTAGTGTTTTTGATGTCAAAAGGGAATGAGGATGATCCTATCGTACCCGTGGAGCAGTTCGACCATATTTGTCTTTTTTGGGTTTGAAGTGATACATCATGATTCCAAAATGAATGTTTTTGCCCCAAGTAGCCTTATGGTGACTTACTCGTCTTACCAAATTACATGGAGTGCAAGTCGCTACAATCGCTAAGTTGATAGAGTAAGTGACTGGATACGAGGCTTACTCAAGAATTTGTTTTATGTGATTTTTATGTTATTTTAGTCATTATGATGACTAGAAGTCTTCAAAATGTGCTTATCTGAATGTTTTTGTTTCTTCTCATGGAGGGGTTGTAGTTGTTTTTGTCTAGGATCTCGATCGCTTTCAGGTCCAATGACCACCAAAGGCCTGGTTCTAGCTACTCTCATCTTGAGTGGCCAAGCAACGCAGGCCACTGACGTCAGCAACAATCAAGGCAATATAAAATTCAATCCTAGGGTTTTGTCTTTTCACTTTGCTAGTTGTCAGTTTGCTTTCTTGGGCTCTGAGGTGAAAGTGACTTTTATGCTTTGGAGCGTTTCTACGACTTGGAAGATCATGGCTACATGGGGTGAAGCATCTTTGGGTGGAGGAGTCGGAGCTTCATGAGTACTCTATTAACCCTTAACCCTGCTTGTTTATTTTAGTTTTTTTGGGTAAAACTAAACCGCATTAAGTAATCGATAATTGAACCTCATTAAGCTTGTTGGCAATGAATCAAAACTCGTAGCTAGGCTTAGTTTAGGTTTTTATGCGATGGGCTTGTTCCCATTTTTTCTTTTTGCTTTTGTTATATTTTTTGGTATTTTTTGGCCTCGGGTTGACGTGTCTGCCTCGTCACCCATCAACCGCTATAGATCAGAGCGGCCAGGAAGGCCTGCAACTTGGCCGATGTTGCTGGTAGTGGCTGGTTTGAATCCCAATGGTCAAAAAATTTGACCATTGGGGCTTGGCCATTGTCAGCTTCAGCGATCGATTTCTGGCTGCTGTAGGCAATAACGACCGATTTTTTGTGTGAATTTTTTGACTTGTTTAATTAGGTACAAATCTATTTCTTTGCCTAGACTTAGGATAGCCCATCATTATTTACACTATTTTCATGTTTATTGTGCATTATGCCTTAGATGCATTGTAGTTATGATTCATTTTATTTTGCTTAGATTCTTAATACTTTGGCTCGGGACCCAAATCTCATGAATACACTTCTGCCCCTCTTGGATGGTGATGATTGGGCTTGGCTCAAAGCCCGTGGGCTACAGTATGTCACCAGACTGCCCATCATTATGGTAGATCATGCCTAACTAACGACTTTGGTCCATCGATGGGACCCTCGAACTAATACTTTCCACTTTCCCATTGGTGAGATGACCATCATGCCAAAATATGTGTATAGGATCTTTCGGATCCCCTTTGATGGAGTGGCCATTGTCTCTTTGACCACTAATGATCAGGTTGTTGTTTTCACTCGGGTGTTCAGGGGGCGCTCTATGGAGGCTCTCAAGGACACCAAATATGGGGGAGTGTCCATATCATAGTGGTATGAGGAGGAGGTCTTCTCTGCGAGGCATGCAGTGTTGTTGATGGTCATCAACAATATCTTGATTCCATATTTCTCAAGTTTGAGGTTCCCATGGAACCTCTTGGCAATGGTTTAGGATTTGTTGGATAGTGAGGAGTCTATCATCTATGCATGGGGCAGTTCTTTGTTGGCTCAGTGCTATGATAAGTTGTACCACATCCATCGGTGAGGTCGCATCAGCATTGCTTGCAGCTTGCTTCTATAGGTTTTGGGATGGGAACACATCCAAGTAGATCATCCTAGAGGGCTTCCTATCGAGATTACAACTATGGAGGAGTGGATACAATGCTACATCACTATATGGGCTCAAGAGCATGAGCTACATAAGAGTCATTGTCATGTGGGGGAGCTTTCCCATTATACTTCTACTTTCACTGGGCTACAGGTCGGGGATGTTATGTGGCATCCATATCATGAGTTCCCAGTGTGGGATGATCTGACCAGTTTTACTACTAAGACGCGATGTGAGCGATGGCTCCTTGGATACAAGGTTATCATCTGAGAGCATTTCTTCTACTCTCGGGTTCTTCGTAAATACAGGCTATAACATGACGTGCCTCTTGTTCCATTTTTATACATGCACCTTGTAGTGGAGAATGACCTACCCCCACAGTAGATTACAGAGCTCTCAGATGAGGAGGATGCCCCAATAATTGACCCTAGATTCACTGGAGGTGTTACAGAGGTATTCACTTAGTGGTGGGGGTATCAAATGTGGCATGGTATCGGTAGCCTAGGTCGCAAGGATGATGGCAGGGATAATGGTGTAGATTCGACTGGGCATAGAGTATGAGCCAAGATCGAGGCATGGGGCTAGCCAGTAGAGTAGGTGGCAGTGGAGGAGTAGGAAGCTATTGAGGAGGATGTAGATTTTGGGAAGTGATATTCTCCCCTGAGAGCACAGTTGCACAAGGTCGAGGTCGAGCTCCAATTGATCTAGATCCAGGTGTAGTAGTGAGATGCTACTATTACACAATGGGATGCCACCATAGAGTAGCTCATGGTGCAGATACAGGCTTTATAGGCTACTATTGGGGGTGGTACTTCTAGGATGTATTGTGTTGTTCCTCCTACACCACAAGGGGATCTAGAGACAAATCTAGGGGCAGAGGTTCTATGTCTGTAGTTACTGGTGGATGAGTATGAGGGCAGATTTAGGAGCATGTTGGTCATATTATTGCTCTCCAGATGCAGCTTAGGAGGCCTGGGCTTGTCCCTAAGGAGGCACCTGGTGTAGGTGGTTCATAGGTCAGTGGGTGATCCACATCTGGGAAGTCTTCTTCTTGTCCTATCCAGAGGATCCAAACTCAAAAAGAGAGACCAGCAGGTTCACACCATTCAACTTGTGACTCCACCACAGGGGGAGGTGGCACTAGGGGATGTGATTATGGGGGATCAACCCCTGTATTTGATTGATGGTGCTATTTTGATTCATTTTTGAGGTCGGCTTGACCTACTTGACTATAGCCTATGGGCATTTTTTTACCTTTATGGACCTGATACACACATTTATATGATATCTTTGCTTTATGACTCATTATGTGTATTTTTTATTGCTTATGTTTTTGTCTTATTTTGTTTTATGATGCGATGGATGATGGTATTATGATTAATTGATACATATATATGTTAGGTGATAGATGATATTTATGATGATGTGGATTTGATATGGATACTTATGTATGTGTTTATGTATATGCTTTCATGATTTAATTATTGTGGCATTACGTGATGTATTTTGAGTTAATTTGATGATGGATTTGTGATCCTTTGTATGGATGAATGCAACGATATGATATTTGATGTGAATGAATGATTTATGACCTATGTATTTATGGATGAATGCAATGATTTGATCTTTGATGTAAATGGATGATTTATGACCTACATATTTATGAATGAATGCAATGATTTGATATTTGATGTAAATGGATGATTTATGACCTACGTATTTATGAATGAAATGTTTTTGTTAAATGCATGTTTAATTTTGTTTTAATTTATACATCTAACTCATGTTATGATATGGTGAATGCAGTTATGTAATTTAACATGAATAAACTTGTATGTTTCAATTACTTAAAACATAATGGATTCTTATGCCATACTTTTGACAATTTAACGGGTGATACCACAACAAGTATAACAATTGTGAATATTTAATAATCATTATACTCATAAGAATTAATTATTTAAATCCTTCATATGTGCAATGTAATGGTGTGGAATGTATGCATTTTTTGGATAAGCTTCTGTAATTTAAGAGATGTAAAATAGTTAGTGGCCGTTTAGACATAATTTTTGACATATATTCGATATCTATTTTAATATTATTTTATTAATACCCCCTAATTTACAGAAGCTTATAAAGAAATTTGATGATGTGTTTGATGATATGAATTTTTCTATGGTAGAAATTTGTTTGCAGGTTTTTCCTGAGACTTCAAACACTCTAGTTACCCTATCAACAATTATGTACTAGTCATACAAGATTTTTGTAAAGCATGTCTTTTACTTTGT
This sequence comes from Wollemia nobilis, assembly GCA_028583015.1. Taxonomy (NCBI): domain Eukaryota; kingdom Viridiplantae; phylum Streptophyta; class Pinopsida; order Araucariales; family Araucariaceae; genus Wollemia; species Wollemia nobilis. The sequence goes on from JAQPPZ010007883.1 coordinate 112,500, forward strand.
ACCCAGATATTCATTCTCTCTGTGTGTGCGAATAAATATATTTTTGATAGAACTCAAGCATTTCCTCTGATGTCAGGCATGATTATTTCATCCCATTGCTAAGATCATGGATTCTCAAGTGTTTTATCTCATCCTTATGTTGGACTTAGTTGGACTATACCACTAGGTAGTCTTGAGTTACCTAAGATAGCTCATCCACATTCAAAAATTAGTCTACATAAATGCCAGGAGATTTTGTGATAGACATATAGTCATGCGTAAGGATTTCTCCTTCCAATTTTGTGCAATGTTGAGAATTCAGGGATTCAAGTTCACACAAAACTTGTCCAAAACTGCTCACAAATCTGTCCCAAAACTGTCCACAAATCTATCCAGAAATCTATCCCAAAGGCCTTCTCAAAGGCTCAATCAATCATGCTCAAGTAGTACTCAAATCTCATCCACAAAACTATCAAGGCAAGGCTCAATGATGAACTCAATAATGAATGGCAATGCACTCTACAATGGATGACAACAATGATCCACAATGATCTCAACTCAAATCAATCTCAACTCAACTCAAGTCTTATAGAACCATAAAGAGAATTGTTAGAGACTCAATATGTTCTAAACTCAATCTCAACTCAAATCAGAATTATGGAATAGTTTGTTTCATGGAACTTGAACAATCACTTCACACATCACTTGACTAGGCTCAATCAACTCAACTCAACCAATCACCACAAGGGACAACTCTTTCTCACAAAACCCTAGTCCAAGCATGTATCAACCAACTCAAATATTTCCAACAATGCTCAACCACAAATCTCACATAACAATGATACTCATGTTCTTCTCTAACTCATGTTCTTTCATAACCAATGGGCTTCAACAACTATGCTTATAAAACAAGGTTTAAACACAACTCTCAAACTAGAAAACCTTGAAGCATTCAACCAACCACTTTCGAAAAGGAAACCACAATCAATCCTTTTCTCTCCAATGATATTTCAGAAATCAACCACCATAAACAATCAATAGGAGAATGTGCCCATACCTTTTATGAAGATGAAGAAACCCCTTTGGAAATCTGCCACACTCAACACACTTTGAAAAAGAACAAAACAACCTTCACTTTGAACCCCTTTACAAAAACAGAAATATCTCTTTACATACACCTTATTTCTCCATCTAATCAAGTTAATCAAATAGCCCTCGAAATAAGCTTTCCAACGATATATAATATGGTATACTTCTATAAGAGGAAAACACCAGAAATTTCTCCTTTTCTAAAAGTGCATTTCAACCCTTATATCTTGCCTTCCAAGTAAATAAAAATTTAATCAAACATTATTCCCTTAGCATCACCTTATTCCTCCAACATTAGGCAATAATAAAAAATATTCAATAAAACGTTTACTTGCCTCTTAGAGGGAATCGAACCCTCGTCACTGCCCACTCAACACCTCAACCACGGTGCCAAAGACCACGTGAGCTATCTGCTCGCATAGGATAGAGAGCAAAAATGCTCCCTATATTTCGCTGCCCTTGCTCATGCCAAAAATGTGGGCCAAATGCTCTTCTTCCACACTCTACGAAAATCAAACCCAGTGGGAATCGAACGCATGCCCTATCGCAACCAAAAACTCCATGCTTCCCAAGCTCACCGTTGGACCATGTTGTCACATCGAAGGATTTTGGGGCTTCCACTTTTTGTTCTCTTCGTTCGATGCTTAGGCTTTTGAATCGAAAGCCTTTGCATATATATATGCAACCTTCCTTTAATTTCACATACGTCGGGCACCTTTAATTATTAATTTCCTTTTGATGGCGCATGGTTTTTATGACGTCGACGATGACTTTAATTTTAATTTTAAAATTAAAATTAAAATTTTAAATAATTAAAATTTAAACTAAATATTTAAAATTAAATATCTCCATCACCGGGGCACCTTTTTCGATGAAACGAAAAGCCAACCTGGGTTTTAAGAAAAACCCATTTCAAATCTGCCATCCATGGTTTTAAATAAAACCTTTTATTTTGCCTGCCTTGGTTTTCACAAAAACCCTGTATATATCCATGCTTTCCAAAATATCATAAATGCTTATTTATGAAATACTTTGGCCACCAAAACTCAATGTGATCCATGTGACATCAATGACAACATAAAATACCTCAAATTTCCAACAATCTCCCCCTTTGTCATTGATGGCAACACCTCTAATGCAAACACCACAATCACTACAAAAACCATCTCTGAGAATCAAAGCTGCTCCCCCCTGACTCAATACTCTCTATGGAGGTTGCTCCCCCTAACTCAATGCTCTCTTTGGAGGTTGCTCCCCCTAACTCAAATCTCTCCCCTTACTCAAATCTCTCCCCCTTTGACATCAATGGCAAAAAGGGACACCTATGGGGCTAAAATATATGACTCTTAAGCTTAGCCCCCTCACCACCTTCTCTCTTGAGGTGATTAATTTTGGGGTGGGAGTACTTTTACTCCCAGCTGTTCTCTCAAACGCTCAAACGTTTCTCTTGGTAATGGTTTTGTAAATATGTCTGCAATCTGATATTTTGTAGGAACATATTCCAATCTTACTTGTTGCTCTGTAACCTGTTCTCTTAAAAAGTGATACTTGATTGGAATGTGCTTTGTTCTGGCATGCATTACTGGATTCTTCGAGATACTTATAGCACTAGTATTATCACACAGAATAGGAATGGGATGATCATGTTCTATGCTGAAATATTTGAGAGTCTGTTTCATCCATAATACCTGTGAACAACATGTTGCTGCTGCAATATATTCTGCCTCTGTTGTGGAAAGTGACACTGATGGTTGTTTCTTACTTAGCCAAGAAACTAGGCAATCACCAAGAAAGAATGCTCCTCCACTTGTGCTTTTTCTATCATCAATATTTCCTGCCCAATCTGCATCTGTGTATGTTGTGAGAGTAAACTTACTGCTTCTAGGATACCATAGACCATACTCCATTGTTCCTTTGAGATATCTGAGTATTCTTTTCACTGTTGTCACATGTGATTCTTTTGGAGCTGCTTGAAATATTCCCACTAAACCAACTGCCTGTATTATATCTGGTCTTGTGGCTGTAACATATAACAAGCTACCAATCATAGATCTGTATAGTGTTTGATTTGCATCAGGAGATTCATCATCTTTGCTTAATTTACACCCTGTAACCATTGGAGTACTAACTGGCTTACTATCTTCCATTTTGAATTTCTTCAACATCTCCTTTATATACTTTGTTTGTGAAAGAAATATCCCTTTTTCTAATTGTGAAATCTGTAATCCGAGGAAAAAGGTTAATTCACCAAGCATAGACATTTCAAACTCATTAGTCATGTTTCTTGCAAATTCTTGACACATTCTATCATTGCTACCCCCAAAAATAATATCATCCACATAAACTTCCACAATCATCAAATCATTTCCCTTATTTTTAATATACAGATTGCTATCAACTGTTCCCTTTCTGAAACCTTGCTCTCGAAGATATTTATCCAGTCTTGAATACCATGCTCTAGGAGCTTGCTTTAAGCCATAAAGAGCCTTTTTCAATCTACACACATAATCTGGCTTATCTGCTTGATTAAACCCATCTGGTTGTTCAATGTAAACTTCTTCTTCTAAATGACCATTCAGAAAAGCTGATTTGACATCCATCCGATATACTTTGAAATTCCTATAGCTTGAAAGTGCCAAAAACATCCGTATAGCTTCCAATATTGCAACTGGTGCAAAGGTCTCATCAAAATCAATTCCTTCTACTTGTGCATACCCTTTACACACCAATCTTGCCTTGTTTCTGATGACTTGACCATCTTCATTTAGTTTGTTCCTGTAGACCCATTTAGTACCAATTACATTTTTTCCTTTTGGTCTTGGAACTAATTCCCAAGTCTTACTTTTTTCAATCTGATCTAGTTCTTCCTTCATTGCTTTAATCCAACATTCATCATTTTTTGCCTCTCTGAAATCCTTTGGTTCTATCTTGGATAGTAGTGAAACATTTGCTTGTTCTGTTGAGCCTATGATTCCTCTTCTTGTTCGTCTTACATCAGGGCTGCCAATGATCAAGTCCTCTGGATGATTTTTCTGAATATATCTTGATGTAGTTTTGGAAGGTATATTCTGCAAATCTTCTTCATCTGAATCTTCACCCATTTCTTCTTGACAACTTTCTTCTTCTTCAAGAATATCTTCCTGAGATGGCTCATTTATTCCTGTTCTTTCATCAACTCTGACATTTATACTTTCCACCATGGTATGTGTTCTTTTATTGTAGCATCTGTAGGCCTTACTCTTTGTAGAGTATCCAAGAAAAATACCTTCATCGCATCTAGGATCAAACTTGCCCAAGTCCTTATCCTCTCTTTTGATATAACACTTACTTCCAAAAATTTTGAAGTAGTTTACCGTGGGAGGTCTTCCTTTCCAAAACTCATATGGAGTCTTATGTTGCTTTGTTCTAACTTGAGCTCTATTCATAACATAGACTGTTGTACTGATTGCTTCCTTCCAAAACCCATATGAAATTTTTGATTCATTTAGCATTGCTCTGGCCATATTCTCAAGAGTTCTATTCTTTCTTTCTACTACTCCATTTTGCTGAGGAGTCTTGGCTACTGAATATTCTTTTTTGATTCCATGTTCTGCACAAAACTCAATGAATTCTGTAGAGATGAATTCCCCTCCTCTATCTGATCGCAAACACTTGATCTTCTTTCCTGTTTCATTTTCTACCATTTCTTTGAACACTTTGAAATGCTCAAATGCCTCTGATTTCTCTTTCAAAAAAACAACCCAAGTCATTCTAGAATAATCATCTATGAACAACATGAAGTAACTTTCACCTTGTAGACTTTTGGTTCTCATAGGACCACATAAATCAGTATGAATCAATTCTAATACCTTGGAAGAGGAATATTCTTTTGCCTTGAAACTTGATCTTGTCTGCTTTCCATACTGACACTGTGCACAAATTGTATTTGAAGGTCTTTTTATCTTTGGTAGATCTCTAACAATTTGTTTGTTGCTTATCCTTACTATGTTATCAAAGTTCAAGTGACACAACCTTTTATGCCATAACCAACTCTCTTCTTCTTGAGATAGAAGACATTTTTCCTTTTTTATTTCACTGAGCATGTAGAGATTGTTATTGGTTCTTTTTGCATTTGCAACAAGCTTCCCTATTTTTGTTTCCCTGATTTTGCATCCTGTAGAGGAAAAAGTAACTGTGTACCCTCGATCACAAAGCTGACTTACACTCAGTAGATTGTGTTTTAGACCCTCAACATAGAGTACACCCTGTGTAGTAGTCTTTCCATCATCCAAACTTAAAGTTCCTCTCCCTTTGATTTTAGCTGAAGCATTATCACCAAATCTCACAGATCCGTTGTTGTTCCCTTTTAAAGAAATGAACTTATCCTTATACCCAATCATATGACTAGAGCACCCACTATCAATATACCATTTGTCCATCCTGTAACCCAATAGAATCTACCCTCAAGTTGTTAGCCTTTTTGAAGGAACCCGCTCTGATACCAATTGAAGAACACAAGCTTATACTGAGAGGGGGGTGAACAGTATAAGCCCACTTTTTACTTTCTTTCCAAACCAATATCAATTAATGTCCTTAATTGCAATAACAAAATATAGCAATGTGCATTAATAACTCAGATAGCAATAGTAAGCAAGAGCACAAGTCACCACACACAATTGAGACACAAGATTTAACGTGGTTCCCCCAATGTGGGGTACTCCACAAGATAATCTCCTTATAATATTTCACACAAAAATAAGGATCCTTATCCAATACAATGATTACTTTGATCTGCTCAAAGCTAGGCAATACACTGATCTTCCGTAGGCAATCCACTGATCTGCTCTCCTGTAGGCAATCCACTATCTACTCAGCTAGGCAACACTATCTACTCGTAGGCAATCCACTAATCTACTCACTAGGCAACACTGATCTACTTATCAAATTCCTTCTAACAAGCTCACATAGAACTTGTCCAAATCTGCTCAACAAGCTCACCACAGAACTTGTCCAAATCTGCTCAACAAGCTCACAAGAGAACTTGTCCAAACCTACTCAACAAGCTCACAATAACTTGTCCAAATTACTCAACAAGCTCACATGGAACTTGTCCAAATATGCTCAACAAACTCACAAAAACTTCCAATTTCCAAACTCCAAACCAACCACAAATCCCAAAACTGTCCACAAATCTATCCCAAAGGCCTTCTCAAAGGCTCAATCAATCATGCTCAAGTAGTACTCAAATCTCATCCACAAAACTATCAAGGCAAGGCTCAATGATGAACTCAATAATGAATGGCAATGCACTCTACAATGGATGACAACATTGATCCACAATGATCTCAACTCAAATCAATATCAACTCAACTCAAGTCTTATAGAACCATAAAGAGAATTGTTAGAGACTCAATATGTTCTAAACTCAATCTCAACTCAAATCAGAATTATGGAATAGTTTGTTTCATGGAACTTGAACAATCACTTCACACATCACTTGACTAGGTTCAATCAACTCAACTCAACCAATCACCACAAGGGACAACTCTTTCTCACAAAACCCTAGTCCAAGCATGTATCAACCAACTCAAATATTTCCAACAATGCTCAACCACAAATCTCACATAACAATGATACTCATGTTCTTTTCTAACTCAAGTCGAGTCCAACTTAACCAATGCAACTATGCTTATAAAACAAGGTTTAAACACAACTCTCAAACTAGAAAACCTTGAAGCATTCAACCAACCACTTTCAAAAAGGAAACCACAATCAATCCTTTTCTCTCCAATGATATTTCAGAAATCAACCACCATAAACAATCAATAGGAGAATGTGCCCATACCTTTTATGAAGATGAAGAAACCCCTTTGGAAATCTGCCACACTCAACACACTTTGAAAAAGAACAAAACAACCTTCACTTTGAACCCCTTTACAAAAAATATAAATATCTCTTTACATACACCTTATTTCTCCATCTAATCAAGTTAATCAAATAGCCCTCGAAATAAGCTTTCCAACGATATATAATATGGTATACTTCTAAAAGAGGAAAACACCAAAAATTTCTCCTTTTCTAAAAGTGCATTTCAACCCTTATATCTTGCCTTCCAAGTAAATAAAAATTTAATCAAACATTATTCCCTTAGCATCACCTTATTCCTCCAACATTAGGCAATAATAAAAATATATTCAATAAAACGTTTACTTGCCTCTTAGAGGGAATCGAACCCTCGTCACTGCCCACTCAACTAATCCTCAACCACGATGCCAAAGACCACGTGAGCTATCTCGCTCACATAGGATAGAGAGCAAAAATGCTCCCTATATTTTGTCCTGCCCCTTGCTCATGCCAAAAATGTGCACCAAATGCTCTTCTTCCACACTCTACGAAAATTGAACCCGGTGGGAATCGAACGCATGCCCTATCGCAACCAAAAACTCCACGCTTCCCAAGCTCACCATTGGACCACGCTGTCACATCGAAGGATTTTGGGGCTTCCACTTTTTGTTCTCTTCGTTCGATGCTCAGACTTTTGAATCAAAAAGCCTTTGCATATATATATGCAACCTTCCCTTTAATTTCACATACGTCGGCACCTTTAATTATTAATTTCCTTTTGATGGTGCATGGTTTTTATGACGTCGATGATGACTTTAATTTTAATTTTAAAATTAAAATTTTAAATAATTAAAATTTAAACTAAATATTTAAAATTAAATATCTCCATCACCGGGGCACCTTTTTCGACGAAACGAAAAGCCAACCTGGGTTTTAAGAAAAACCCATTTCAAATCTGCCATCCATGGTTTTAAATAAAACCTTTTATTTTGCCTACCTTGGTTTTCACAAAAACCTTGTATATATCCATGCTTTCCAAAATATCATAAATGCTTATTTATGAAATACTTTGGCCACCAAAACTCAATGTGATCCATGTGACATCAATGATCCATGTGACATCAATGACAACATAAAATACCTCAAATTTCCAACAGGTTGTCAATAACCTCATGTTGTATCACAAAAAATACGAGCAGTTTCACATGAACGGTTGTGAAATCAGTGAACAGATTTTGAGGGATTACCTTGATGTCATACCATTCTAACTGGGCTAGGTAAGTGTCAACAAGCTCCTTGTAAGATTTCAGGAGTGGACACCTACATTGGAACAATCCTTTGACTTGATTCACTATGAGAAAGGAGTCACCAAAGATACTCAATATTTTAATGCCCATTGCAACTATTGTTTGGAGTCCCAAGATCAAGGCTTCATACTCTATGTTATTGTTTGTGCAAGGGAAGTCTAGTTTGAATGATAAGGGTAATGGAGCACCCTATGGTGTGATAAATACTATCCCTGCTCTGCCCCCTTGTTCACACTTTGAACCATCAAAGAATAACACCATTTCTCTTTGTTTCTCAGGTTCTTTGGGTTATAGCGGGTCTGATAATGCGAAGACCGCATCATCAGGAAATTCTATAGTGAGAGGCTTGCTATCCTTAAGAGGTGCCTCTACTAACTGATCTGCTATGACTTGTCCCTTGATGGACTTTTGGCTTATGAATTCTAGGTCAAACTCTGTCAATAGCATGATCCACTTTGCAGTACGTGTATTGTGATATGTCTTGTTCATCATATACTGCAAAGGATTCTATTTTGATATAACGTAAGTCGTATGGCTCAACATGTAGTGTCACAAATTTTTGGTTGCAAAGACCACTGCTAAGCACAAATTTTCTACATATGCATATCCTATCTCATAGCTTACCAATGTGTGACTAATGTAATATACGGCTTGCTCTTTGTCTTGCACATTCTTTTGGGCTAGCATGGTGCCCAAAGCAAAATTAGTAGTCGATATGTATAGCAAAAATGGTACGTCTGGCCTTGGTGGAGCTAGCACTGGCGGTGTTTCCAGGTATGTTTTGATCTCTGCAAAGGCTTGTTTGCACTCTTCATCCCAATGAAATGGGACATCTTTGCGTAGCAACCGATTCATGGGTCGACACTTGTCTGACAGTTGTGCGATGAACCATTTGATGGATGCTACCTTGCCTTGTAGGCTTCTTAATTCCCTAATGTTGGTAGGGGCAGCCATCTCCATTATGGCTTCTACTTTTTCTGGATCGACTTCAATGCCTCTCATGGAAACAATGAACCCTAAGAGCTTTCCAGAAGTTATGCCAAACACACATTTCTTAGGATTCAATCTGACGTTGTGCTCTATGAGGTGATCAAAAACTTTTGTAAGGACCTCGGCGTGCTCTTGCCGCATCAATGATTTGGCCAGCAAGTCATCCATGTAGTCTTCCAAGATTGTGTGCATGTAATCATGAAATATGTATGTCATGGCCCACTGGTATGTGGCACCAACATTCTTGAGACCGAATGGCATCACTTTGTAATAGAAAGTTCCCCATGGAGTGATGAAAGTAGTCTTGTGCTGGTCTTCGGGTTTTATTCGGATTTGATTGTATCTAGAAAACCCATCCATTAGGGATAGCATCTCATGACCTGCAGTGGCATCAACAAGAGCATCTATGTTTGGCAACGAGAATGAATCCTTCAGAGTTGCCCTATTTAAGTCCCTAAAATCTATGCAAATGCGGACTCTTCCATCTGGTTTTCCTATGGGCACCATGTTTGATACCCACTCAGGATAGTCGATAGGAACTATGAAAACTGCATCCATTAGTTTTTGCAATTCGTTCTTTACCATCAAAGCGATGGTGGGATGCATCTTCCTCAATTTTTGCTTGACTGGCTTCTTTAGGGGATCCAATGAAAGGTTGTGAACAACTAACTTTGGATCTATCCCAGGCATATCCTTGTAAGTCCAAGAAAATAAATTTGGCCTCTCTTTAAGGAGAGGAATTATGATGGCTTGTTCCTCTGGAGACAGACTTTCTCTGAACTTGACTTTCTTTGGTTGAGTAGGATCATTGCTAATGTCCACTTTGAAAGTCGCTTCTATAGCCATACGTGACCCATCCTCCAACTGGTGGGGCGTGGGTATCAAGTGAATGTCATCGATGGGATTTATAGGTCCTACTGACTCAGGATCCAAACCAGCATGGAACACATCATATGCACAACCTGATGCAAAATGGAATGGTTGTAACATATCTTCATTAGGGAAAATATCTTCAGGCTCTATTGGTGAATTAGCATGATCCCAATCAATAGCCTACATGTCGAGACACAAAGGTTTAGTGGGATCTGTTGGGTTATGAAGTGGAGTGGTCAAATCAATGGAGATTGTATTGATGGATGGGATGAAATCTCTAGGACCACATGGGTGAAATCTTATCTTCGAGGTTTCCCTTCCATGCTCGCGATGAGGCTCTAGAGGAATGGGAATCTCTGGATCTGGTCCATGAGCTGGTCGGATAATAGGATCATTAGGCTCTAAGAGCTCCCTGAATGTAGGCGGAGGGGGATTGACCATGCGATGAATGACATTCAAGTCAACTGGTCTCCCCAAAAACCGTAAGCCAGGGTCTATGGCATGAAGTACTACTTCTCTTTCCACCAACATATTGACTTGTCATAAATGGCGAGGCCCAAGATAGGCCATCTCAGTCTCATCCTCAAAATCATCATCACTTATCCAGAAGCCATTAGCATTAGTATGCGGCCCCAAGGTGAGGGGCTCATGTCTTGGCCCTAAGTAAGCCATCTCTATTTCATCCTCATATTCTTCATCACTTATGAAGAATCCATTTGCATTAGTATGTTGCCCCAAGTCATGGGGCCATTGCCTTGCCCCTAAGTAGGCTCTCTCTATTGAGTCCTCTGACTCATAGTCACTTTCATCCGATATGTATCCACTCTCATGGTGTCCAGACCAGGTAAAGCTTTGTAAATAGCGAGGCTCATGATAGGCCAAGCCCTCTTGTGCTTCATCATCACTTGCCACATATGCATTTTCTTCTTGCTCATCATCCCATGAGTTGTAACCTATTGGGGTGACATCAATTGTGGATCTTGGATGATAAGTCTCGGGAGGTGGTATGCTTGCCATAGCCACTTGTCTGTTGCTCAGATATCTTGCACTTGGTGGATGATAAGGAATAAAATTGATGTCTTCTCCTAACCCCAAGGTTAATCTATCTAATGTTGCTGCTAGAGGGTCATCTCGACCTCTGATGTGATATCCTAACCCAAATATATCATATGGGAGTTGGTATTGTGGCTCGAATGGCTGCCTACACCCCTACTCATATATACCAAGGCCATAACCATGCCAATGGCAATGCTCAAAATAGGTCAGAGCAAACTCAGGATTAGAGAGGTAGCGAACATTAACAGTGAATAGCTCATCATTATCCTCATCTATATCTATAGATTTATGGGTGCAATCTAGGCCAGCGTAGATGAAGTTTGTCTAGTTGGGAGGGATTCCAAGTGGAACCACTATTCCCACTGGTGGTCTTAGATCTTTCGGCCATCCCATGTCCTGTGCAGATTCTATGATAGGTGTAAAAGTTATATTCTACACAAGATACTCTCCTATCCCTATGCTTGCCAAGTGTATAGTTGCATGTGAGGTGGATGACCCCACGGATGACACTGGTGAAGCGGGGTGGTAGTCATCATCTTCGACTTGGTCTTGGTGATCTTCTTCCTCCATGGGAGTTGGACTCTCTTCAATAGCTATGGTTAGTATTTCCTTGAGTTTATTTTTCTCAACCATAGGTGCCTTTAGCTTTTGATCATTCTTTGGTTTAGGTATTGATGGTTTACTAGAAGCATTAGTTGCTTTGTGTGCAAGATGAGGTGTTGATGCAGATGGGTCCTTTTGTGCCCCTTTGTCTTTGTTATCCAGTTGAGTATTTGGAGATGAAGGTCCTACCAACAAGTGGGCCGAAGGAATCACAAATTCTCCTAGACAATCCACCTGGTGAACATACTTGAATGGCTCTTCATCGGCCAACACCATGTAGACTTTGTTATCATGCACATACTTGACACATTGGTGTAAGATCGAAGGAACACATCTCATGTCCCTTATCCAAGGTCTCCCTAGGAGGATGTTGTATTGCATGGCCCCTTCCAAGACATGACACATCACGGGGATGGTCTTATGCCCCACCTTGATAGGTAGGACTATCATTCCCATAGTATTGCATAAAGCATCATTGAAAGCTCTTAATGTATAGGCTCCCGAAATGATATTGGACTTGGGGATCTTAAGGTGTTCTATTGTTGTTGTTGTGATGATGTTGATTGATGAACCTGTATCGATCAAGACCCGCTTAAATGGTAAATCATTAACTGATGCCATGATGTGCAGTGGAGGGTCTGGTAAGGCAGTAGATACTGTCTTAATCTCATAATCATAGAATCAGATTACAGGTTCCTGGCATTCTTGTACTTGTCCCACAAAATGGGTGAATGCATTCGGATCTTGCGGTTGGAGCTCTATTGACCTTAAAATCTCCATCAAGGTCTCCCTGTGCTTTGGGGACTATTGTATGAGCTCATAAATGGATAGCTTAGTCGGAGTCATTTGTAAGTTTTGCTCAAGTCTACTTCGGATGGTTACCACAGGTCGGGTTGGTGGACCTGGAAGGTTGTCTTGCCCCTGCCTCTACCTAGGTGTAGCTGGGATGTTGATGGGAGCTATGGGAGGTTGTGGTTGACCATACCATCTAGTCCTGGTTGCTATATTGACAATTTCAACCATCCCAACACACCCATGGGTAGGCGTATCAATTCGGACCTGATTGACTTGTGCACCTTGCCCTCTAGGGACCTCATGGTTTGGCAGCAGGTTTTTGTAGATGCCCATATCTCTGTTGTCAGGGGCCAGTGGGTTGTCCACTTTAAGTTCTCCCGCCTCAATCATGTTTTGCACCTGATGTTTGAAACCAACACAAACTTTGATATTATGCCCCGGTATCCTGTGATACGGGCAGAATTGATCTTCCCTATATCCTTTTGGCTTAGGATGGTTGGGATCTATAAGAGGTATATCAGGGAATCTGATCTTTCCCACCTCGCTCAATTGATTGAAGATTGATTGCATTGATTCTGTCAATGGTGTAAAATAACGAGGGGGTTTGCATTCTTTGTTTTGACCTTGATTGTTCTTTGGATCATAGTTGGCTGGTGGGGGTTGTGCTTGATAATTTTGGGGCTACTGTGCAGCCCCGTCCTTAGGTGTAGCCAATACCACTTGATTAACTGGGGTAGGGTTTGCCTGCTTCTGCTTATATTTGCCATTCTTGTCATTTTTGCTCCACTCCTTCTTGGTCCAGAGTTTTATGGTTCCCTCATCTACTTTGATGTCCTCAATGAGTTTGGCTTGTGCCAAAGCTTCCTCAAATGAGGGGTATTTTTGTAGTTGTAGCAAGAGGGAAATGTGTTTGGAACAACTCTTGGTGAACATCCGGATGATTTCTTCTGTGGGAACGGAGAATGATAATTTTGCCATGATTTTTCTCCATCTATTCCCGTAATCCATTATTGGCTCATCATCATAATGTTTTAGATTGGCCAGGTCTGAAAGGTTCACTCTCCTCTTAGCACCAAAAGAGAAATGCTTTAGAAAAGCATTCACTAGTTGTTCAAAATTAGATATGCTATGCTTGGGCAATTGGTTAAACCATTGGGTGGCTGCGCCCAAAAATGTCATGATGAATGTCCTTAGCATAAGAGCATCATTGTCTTCGAGATGAAAACATGCATTGATGAAATTGGTGACATGCTCTTGTGCATCCTCTTCACCTTTAAACTTCTCTAGCCTAGGCATCTCAAAGTGCTTAGGATAGGGAGGGCTAGGAACTGATGGACACAATGGTTGGTTGTGTATTTTGTTCAATGTTGGTTGGCTCCCAATAGCCTCTTGTTTCTCAAAGGCTTTCATCTTCTCAGCAAGCTCTCAAAATGCCTTTGAAGTGAGGAGTTCCTCCTCTTGTAGACCCCCCATGGTGGCGGTGGAGGTAACACTCTATCCATTTGATTGGCTCTATTTTCTTCCCTTCTATGAGGGGATTCAAGATGTGCCTGATCTGGCTCTATTAAGTTTACCCTTTCCCCCTCAGTTGGGTTCCTCTCATGATTTGGAGGGCGACTTTGTTGTGAGTTACTTTCTTGTCTAATGCGCTCCTCTCTTGGTGAGTCAGCGTGTTGATCTCTTTGATGATCACTTCCACTTGTTTGTTGGTTGTTGTGAGCTAGCTGCTCAGCTTGCTCTCTCAAACATTGCTCATGTTGGCGCAACAACCGTTCTCTTTATTTATCATGTTCAAGAGCATCCACAAGCTCTCGCTCTTTGTGCAAGGCATTCTCTAACCATCGTATGTGGTTAACTTGCATAGTCATAGGGGACTCATGCTTATCTGACCTTGTCCTAGTCATTTTGATTCGTAGATCTCTCTCAGAGGTTTCTATTGTTTCCTCGCTCTCGCTAGCCAATGTGACTTGTTCAGTATATTGTTGAGTGTCTCTATGATCAAATTTTGTGTGTTTGCTATGGGGTCATCTTGAGGTACCCCTAGTTTGAGAAGTGGGCTTAGAAGTCATGGTTCGTGAGCTTCCAGATGCGGAATTCTTTATGGCTATGGTTCTGGGAGGTGGCCTCGGATGCAACCGATCCAACTCGTCCAATTGTCTTGTTCTCCATGGCTGATCCCATGGGGTGCCATTCACTCCAATGAGGTCATAGTCTAATGGAATCCTTCCTCTTGTTTGAAGGATATCTTCTATTTGATGTCTATGACTGGATGTGTTTCTAGTTTCTTACCCCTTAGTGGGTTGATCTGTTCTAAGTGTTTCATGTGAATGTTGAGATGTTTCGACTCTCGTGTGCCCTTTTGGTGATGAGGGTTTCATAGTCCTTTCTACCCTCCATGAGGATGGAGAAGGGGAAACCTCATCGCCTCTATGTGAAGAACGGGGTCTAGAACCCTCTTTATGTCTATGTGAGGAGGAAGCTCTTGAAGCTTCCTCATGTCTCTGAGAAGTTTCGATGTGTTTAGAGGAAGCCTTTGAGGTTTCCTCATGTCTCCTTGATGATGATGGTCATGAGGCCTCTTTGTGTTTATGAGATGTAGTTTCATGTTGTGGTTCCCTATGTGGGGTTTCTCGAGGAGATCCCCCAAGGGTTGAGTTATCACCCCTTAGACTCGTAGAACTACGTCTTACGGTCTTTCGAGTAGGTCTTTCAATGTTACTACGACTTTGCCTAAGGGTATGTGTTGTTTCGGACCCTCCCTCGATGTCAGACCGGGGATGTCTACTTCTTGTTTTAACCATCATTTTGGAATTTAGCTTTTGTGTTGCACTTTAAATATGATCAAACAATATCACACAAATGTTTATCTTGATTATAGATTTAAGTGTGCCCTAACTATTTGATGTATTTTGATGTTTTGTTGTTTCTTGCTTCTTGTTTTGGATTTGGAATGAGGAGACTCATCCATAGTGATAATCAAGAGTACTCATGCCAAACATGATTTCCCAAAAGAGACTAGGGTACACCACTGAAATCCCAGTGGGGGGTTCGCCTAGCTCTTCCACTCTGAACCAATGAATGTTCCAATAGTGGGAGACAGTTTGAACACAAGTACCTTAGTACCACTATGAAGAAGTTCTTCAATCCATTTCTAGGAGAATCTAGGGGGCAAACCGGTGGAAGGAGATGAATTCCAACGTCATCGGACTGAATTGAGGGTTGGTGATGAAATCCAACTCCCCAATGTTTAAAAGAAATGTGCATGTGTGTGGTTCATTTTAAGATTGCATGAATAAGAATGCATCATATAGCAGCCATGAACTTTCCCTATATGCCTAATGCAAAATGCGTTTCAATATTCAGAAAGATGCATGAACTACTATGAAATTAATGAGTGCACTCTATCGGGTGCAAGTATGGCCTTTAGAAAGGCCTCAAAACAAGCAAACCAACCATACAGTGTCTAGCACATTGGATTCTAGGGTGAAATTTACAGATAGAAGTCGTTGTTCCTAGCAACGCCTAGTGGAAATCTAAAAGAAGATCTAAGATATGCAAAATGCCTAATTCTTTCTTCTTTTATTCTTTCAATTCCCAAATAGAAATGTGCTTTAAGTTCACTATTTTAGACACACAAAAGTAGATAGAAAGCTGTAAAATATCAGAGAAGTTGTACCAACCTTTGATCCAGCTCAGAGAGTCGATGTTTTGACCTCTGCTGCACTCCAATGCTGGCCGTTGTCGACCAGGGCGGCTGGTTCCTGGCCATTGTTAGCAGGAGCGGCTAAGGCTCTGTTGGCCGTTGTGGCTCAGAGCGGCTAATTTTTGGCCATTGTAGACCAGAGTGGCTAAGCCTGCACACAAAATTAAGTCAGTATCCAGGCAAAAAAATGAAAATTCAGTGGATGTCCCACCGTGATCGCCATCTGTAGCGACCTCGGGGTGCACGCACCACTCTTACTCTACTTGCAAATGTGTTTAAACCCAAAAATGAAATGAAAGACCATGAAAAAGCATATAACATGGAAGTAACAAAGATATGTCTCTTTATTTGTATTGAAACCTGGTTACATGTCGGTCCCTCTTAGGGATACCCATTTTGATACAATGAGGTTACAAGTGGGTAAAATGTCCCCTCGCAAAGGGGTGGTGCGCTATCACAAGCTCCCTGGTTCCGCACACAAAAATGTATGAGGGCTTACAGATGCCTCCTTCTCCAGGTCTGTTCCCTAGAGGGATCCCTTTTGCTCTCGTATGTTGCAGATTCCGTCCGATGAACCTGTGGCCCTGTAAGCAATGAAACAACAACACACGCTTAGATGTCCGAGAATGCCTCCCGGATGAGGTTGTTAGTAATGAATATATCAAAATGAAAGCAAGTGCAAATTAAACCTATGCTATGAAGTTGAATGAATGAAATGATGCTATGCTAATGATATGCTAAACAAAATAATGAAACTAATGTATAAAACCCTAAGCTAGGCCTACGGGCCACTGTCCAAGACAACGATCGCTAAAGTGAATCTTGCCCTCTTTGCTTCAAGGCTATGGATCGAAGCTTGTATCCGATGTTGAAATGATGGTTGCTTTGCTCGATATGTTGAATATCCTATATGTGGGAAACCCTCAAGTGGACTCTCCCTCTCTTTGATCAAAATTTCATCTTGTATCAAGATTGTCTCCTTTCTCAAAAATGTATATCTGGTGCTCTCAGGCTTGCACCTTTTAAAGTGTGTGAAACCCTAGGTCTATGCCCAAGCCCTAGGACTGAATCCCTCATGCGTAGTGAAGGTTAGCATGAGAAGATTTTTGTCTTTTCTATGTTTAAAGACCAGTTAACTGAAATCTAACTGTAAACTTGAGTCTCCTATGCAAACTGGTCGTTAGCATGATAAGCTTTGTCTTTGTCTATGTTTGAAGGCCAGTTAACTAAAGTCTAAATGCAAACTCAAGTCTCCTATGTGAACTGGCCATGAAAGGGAATGCAAAGTTACTCCCGCTCACCTTTATTGCATGCAGACTACCACTTCCACCCGTGATTGAGCATATTTATCGACAAAATGCTTTTTATGGCTTAGTCATTGTCATCTGTAGTGGCTAAGATCTGGCCGTTATTGTCTACAGTGGCTAAGGTCTGGCCACTCTAAGCTTGAGCGGCTAAGGTCTGGCCACTCTAGTCTTGAGCGGCTAGGCTTGGATGGGCTTAAAATGCCCTAGATGAGTGGTGAGAACCACTTTTGATGCTTGGAAAGTCCAAGATTATGTCATATGATCTTATGAATGTGCCTATGTGAGTAGCTCCCCTAAACATGACACATTTTAGGTGTCTACAAAAACGTGACGAATGATTGGGATTATTTCATATATATATATATATATATTAGATATAATATAAAAAATATTGTAAGGGGGGCAGAGGTCCAAGGTTTAAATCTCAAGTCTTGTCATACTGAATGCTTGTCACTTTTTTGGTGCTTTAAATGGTGTAAAATGTTTAAAATGATTGTGACATGGTGGTTATAGGGGCGTATTGTACGAAGAACTATGTGGTGGCTTTCGAGCGGATAGCGCAAAATATTGTGGTGGCCATAAAAAAATGGACAACCTACCCAAATTTGTGGCAGCTATCGATTCCACCATGTAAATGCAATATATATAAATATATATATATATATATATATATATATATATATATATATATATATATAATGGACGATGGGGATTGGGAAACATGGATGGATGACAAGTGGCTAGATTTTTGTCTCCACAAAAAATATAAAGAAAAAGATAAAAAAATTAGTGATGAGATAAACTTCAAGACAAAGCAAGTAAATCATACAGTAATAGAAGTAGATCAGATAAAGGATATTCCACTTCAAAATAAGAGGTAAACAAAGCCTATCTAAAGTATCATTTGGAAAGTTCGGAAGGAATTAAAGGTGCAAAAGAAGATGTTGAGAGAAATCCTAAAACAAAGACGACAAAAGAGGTCAAGTTTATTCTAAATAAATCATCTTCATTTTTCTCAAGTAGTATAAAATCCTCTCCGGGTAATAAAAGTGAAAGAGGTGAAGATGTTATCCCTTGCACTTTAAGGTTTCAAGAGTAGCATAATAAAGAAATGAGGATGGAGGAAACCCATAACAATTTAGATTTTTAGGGTAGAATAAGAAGGTAATTTCTACAAAAGAGATTCCTTGCACTTTAGGGTTTCTAGGGTAACATAAAGAAGATTGTGCTTTTGAGGTTAATTTATTGCACTTTAGATCCTTCAGAACAAGGTAAACCAAAAGATGACAAGTCTTACTATGAACAATGTAAGAATATTGAAGAGATTGATGAAGATGAAAGTATTGCTAAGAATAAAAAAAGAGAGGAAGACCCAATAAGCAAAAACAAAGAGAAGAAGAAACCAAGAGGGATATTGATATGGGAAAACAAAAGCAAATATCAGAGGTGCTAACAAGATGTTGGGCTAAACCCAAATAAAAGCAAAAAATAACAATGAAAGTAATATTTTGGAATATTAGGGGAATGAATAAGAATCCTAAAGAAAGGTATTAAGAAATTGTGAGGTTGTTATAGACAAGATATTTATAGATATAGAATATGGGCTGCAAATATTTTAGACATTTGTGGTGTTGAATTTCATCTTGAAAAAATAAATTTTTTGAAAGGCATATGATATAAAAAGAGGCGATTATGGAAACTTAGCAGTTTGAGGAAGATGGAAAATATCTTTGATAGAAAGGTAAAGTTGGATATGCTTTATTTTTTTGATTAAGGTTAGTGTGAGAAACCCCTATGATCGACACTTAGGGTTGGGCATCCCCATCCCAACCATGACCTTTGATAAGGGTGAGAGTTGAGCTTATCAATAGGGGCCAAACACACACCCACCCCCTCACACACTCACCCACGTTGTGGTATGCTTTGATTAACTTGTTAGAGAATGTAATGAGAGAAATGTAATATTTTGTTCTTGTAATGGGCAGGGCCCCCAATAGAAATTGCACAAATTATTAAAAAAAATCTGACATGTGAACAAATATAATGTTTTGTTATTTTTATGGGATTGGACCCTAATAGAAGCCATACATAGTTTATAGGAAACAAATAATTATTATTAACTACTTCTAGTCAATATGTATAATTGATTTATTTAAAATATAAAATTAATTAATAAAGTCAAAACACATTTTTTACATCATTTAAATATTCAAATTATAATGAGACATTATTTTATTCAAACAACATTATTAATTAAAGCCAAACTATTTTATATATTTTAAAAAATATATCTAAATATTATTAAATTCCTCAAATTTCAAGGAGAAGATCAAGGTTCAAATCTTGTCAAGCAATACATACATGATTACCAAGTTGTAATACCATTACGTGGTTACATGGATATTGTTGCCTTACCCAAGTGGGTGCATGGAAAATGGAGGCCTTGAGGTCACATGGATATTGTTGCCTTACCCAAGAACTCCTTTCTTGTGAGATTCATCTATGAAGATCTAGAAAAAGTCCTACATTAGGGACCATGGTTTTTTGGCAAAAGAGGGTTGTATGAAATGATGGTCAATTGATTTTGACCCTCTTTCTCAAATCCTTCAGGAAATTCCAATGTGGGTGCGACTCTTAGGTCTTCCACTCTTCCTCTAGCACAAAGATATTTTTGTGGGTTTAGTCAGGCATCTGGATCAGCTCCTTACCATCGACCCAACAACTTCAGCTCGTTCAAGACTTATTTACGTTTATTTTTTTGTCAATATTAATATGAAGGCTCCTTTACCTAACTCAATTGAGTTGATTTCCATGATTTGTACTCATTTCCAGCCCATAGAATATGAAAATTTACCAGTTAAGTGTGGGCTCTACAACACCCTAGGGCATTCGACAAAATATTACCCCAAGAATAAAATCCAAAACCATTCTAGGAAATGATAGCCCAAGAAATCTATGGAAGTTAACCAATCGATGAAGAAATAATTAGTTGAGTTTACATCCTTGAACTTGACACAAGAGGCATTGCCTATTGAAGATAGAGAGATTCTACCTAAAAATATAGAGGTAATTCCTCCCTCTTATTTTGATCCTTTTGCATTGAAAAAAGTTCTAGTTGCAAATATGTTTGCTTGTCTCCAATGCCAGGAGACTGATTTGGATGCTAATACCCAACCCCATTTTCCCATTATATTGGAGAATGTATCCTTACTTGAATCTATGCCTATGGAGCCTTCTCATTTTAAGCCTCCAAAGACCCCTATTCTTGTTTTAGACTCTGTTGTCTCAATTCTCTAGAGCCCACTGGTTAGCCAAGACAAAGGTTCATATTCCCTCCTAAAGGAAAAAAGATCATTATATCCCTAATCGTATTACTAGGAGTAACAAAAAATGATCAATGGATGTTGGGTCTGATTCTAAGTAGGGGTGACCTTTGCATCAAGATTTAAGACTGAGGGAAACCTTCAAAGATATTTCTAATGGAACCCAATTAACGCTTTCCATGGGAGGGGGGAAGAAGCACCCTACAAAGCCCAAAAAATAAAAATATTATCATGGAATATAAGGGGCTTGAATGCCCCTTCTAAGAAATTTCTGGTTGCATCTCTAAGGAAATATTTTACAGATATTTCTAATTCAAGAAACTAATGTTAGAGAGAGTAATTTTTACAAGGTGAAGAATGCCATTTATAAAGATGCCTATTTTTTTGTCAGTCATGCTTCAGGAGCATTTGGGGGATTGAAGTGTCTTTGGTACAATTCAAAAATTGAGGGTCAAGTGCTTTCTTCCTCTGACAAATTTATTTTTTTGTAGAGAATCAAAGTTTTCTTGGATTTTAACCAATGTTTATGCTCCAAACTATGTCATGGGTAGAGGTCACCTTTGGGAGGAGTCAAGTTTCAATAAAAATACTTTCCTTAATCTTAATTGGTTGTTGGTTGAGGATTTTTATTCTCCCCTTTTTCCTTTGGATAAGACAGGTGGGAGCCAATCCCCTTCTTATGGTATGGATGATTTTGAATACTTTGTCAATTCCAATGAGTTAATGGACTTTGAGTTGAAAGGAAGCAAATTTACCTGGAGTAATAAAATCCTGGGAGATTATCTAATCCAATTCAAATTGGATAGGTTCTTTATCTTGAAAGAAGGTATTCATTAGTTTGGTGACTATATCCTCTCTTCCCTCCCAAGGATTAACTCTAATCATAATCCCTTGGTGTTGGAAAAGTCCTTGAGGGAGTTTTTTTCAAGTATTCCTTCCATTTTGAGGCTATGTGGTTAAGACATGATAATCTAGAGCCCTTAATTGTTGAATGGTGGAGAAAGGAATTTGTAGATTCCCTAATCTTCTAGGTTTCCAATAAGTTAAGGTTCATTAAAATTAATATAAGATATTGGAATAGGATTGTCTTTGACAATATTTTTCAGAGGAAGAATTATTTGAAATTGTAACTTTTAGCCATTGAAGTTGCAACAAAAGTTTCACCCCCTCAATGGTTGATAGAGAAATTGAAAGGCACTTATTGGTAAATTTCCATAATATTTTGGCTTATGAGGAATATTTTTGGAGAGAAAAGTCTAGGGCCCTCTGGTTAAAACATAATGATCAGAATACCAAAATTTTTCATACCACAACCTTGAGACACAAGAGTTTCAATAGGTTTAAAGAAATTGTAAAGGAAGATGGAACTAAAATTAACAATATTATGGAAATTTGAGAGGAAGTTGTTCAGTTCTTTGAAAATCTATTGGACATGGATATTCCTATTAATGAAAAGCCTCCAAACCTTTCTTAAATTTTATTCCTTGCCTCATTTTCGACCAAATGAACTCTAGCCTTATCTCTCCTGTCAAGTAATCCAAAGTCAAAGAGGCAATTTTTTCCATGGTTGGTGAGAAGGCATCGAGGCTTGATGGATTCCCAACAATATTTTTTCAAATATTTTGGGCATTCATTAAGAAGGATATTTTTAAAGCTATGGGTGAAATGCAAAAATCTTTTTATATTCCCATAGATGTTAATTCCACCTTTTTGACTCTTATACCTAAGATGGCAAGAGCCAATTCTTTCAATAATTTTAGGCCCATTAGCCTCTATAACAATATATTAAAATTTTGACTAAAGTTTTGGCAAACCGGTTGAAGGATTTTCTCCCACAGATCATTAATCCTTGTCAAGGTGCTTTTGTTAAGAATAGGTAAATTTTGGATGGTGTTATCACTATTCATGAAGTTCTTCATTCAATAGACAAGAGTGGTAGAGAGGGTTTTTTGTTGAAACTAGATATGAGCAAGGCATATGATAAAGTTTCCTAGAATTTTTTGATTAAAATCTTGGGAAATTTTGGTTTTTATCCTAACTAGATATCCCTCATCAAAGGTTTCTTGTCTTTGGTTATGAGTTATGTTCTCATAAATGGATCTCTTGTTGGTTACTTTAGGAGCCTTAAAGGCCTAAGACAAGGGGATCCCCTCTCTCCATACATGTACCTTCTTTTGGCTAAATATTTAGGTAAATCTATCCATGTAGCCTATTTTACGGGTTTAATTATGAGGATCAAGCTAGTCTCCTCTTGCTCTCCTATATACCATCAACAATTTTTTGATGATACTCTACTAGCATCTATATCCTCTATCCTGAAATCCAAAGAGATCAAGCACATTTGTCTTCTTACGAGGATGATTATAGTAATAATATTAACTTCAATAAGAGCAAGGTCCTCTTCCTTAATACTCCTCTCCAAAGGTAGATGAAATTTGCTAAAATTTTTGGATGCTCCATTAGGTTGCTTCCTTTTGTCTATCTAGATTTATCGCTCTTTAGTAGCATGCTTCAAGACTCTTCTTGGTTTCCAGTGGTGAAGAGGGTGAGGATAAAACTAGCAAGTTGGAAAGGTGCTCTCCTTAACCAATCTAGTAAATCCCAACTTGTTAAATCCACTCTTCAAAGCATCTTGGTCTTCTTCATTTCTTTGCTCAAGATGCCTCAAAACATTTACCTCGATATTGATAGTATTCAAAAGTCCTTTCTTTGGATGGGCATGGAAGAAAAACAAAGACTTCCTTTGGTATCCTGGAAGCAAGTTTGCTCATAAAGAGTAAAGGTGGGCAAGGTTTCAGATAACTAAAACAAATGAATTTGACACTTATTTACAAATTGGGATAGAAGTTTTTCAAAAAGGAAGAAGTTGATTGGATGGAGATTTTAAAAGCCAAATATATAGGTAGAACTAGAAATTTCTTTGATATTCAAATTAATCCAAAGGGAGAGGTCTTTTGAAAACACCTTATAGACTTCAAGCTTATTATTAAAAAATGCTTGATATGGAGACTTTGAGATGGCAATAATATTAACTTATAGAGAGATATTTGGATCCACAATAGGCTTTAGATTGAAGACCAAGCCCTAAATTGCTTAGAGCCCTTCACTAATCAATTTTGTGGTCTTAAATTTACAAATTTTATTGAAACCAAGGATGGAATAAGGGTGTGAAAGTCCTTGCCTCTTGCCAATCCCACTCCCATGTTAGAATATATTACATCATTTGGGTCATGTAAATGTACCACCTTTGGTACATAGTTAGAGTAGGAGATTACTTTAGGGGGAAGTTAGCTAGTTACTTCAAGTAATGTAATAAATGCACAAGTGTCAATGTGCAAGTTGTAAATGTGCAAGGTGTCCCCTTGTACAACTAGGTAGAGTGTTGGCCAAGGAACCCATCTTCCTATATAAAGGGCCTCATAGTAAGTGATTACATATCACAGTAGGTAGTAGTAGAGTAGAAGGTAAACTCCATTGGTGATGGAGTACAATGTAGTCCTTTAGCATATATTCATGGAGTGCTCATTTCCTCCATAGTTGCATTGTATTATTTTTGTCATTTCTATTTATAGTATACTTCAGTCATATTCCAAAATTACTCTCCTTCATATTTTCTTAATCCTGTGATTGCCATTTCTCGTAGCATACTTCATCAAAAGCTAACAATGGTATTAGAGCCACGATGAATACAGATAGGACTAGGGAGAGTCACAAGTACTGAAGTAAATCTCAGTTCCAGAAATACTGAGATCACATATGGCTAGAGTCTTTCCACAGAGTTGCAGAAAAACTCGTGAAGACCAGGACTCAACATTCATCCCACTAGTTTGATGAATCAACTAGTGAAGACTATTTCCAGATCTAGATTTTTTCATGTTAACTACTATCTAAAGTTTTTTGTTGCAAAAAATTAACTCTCAAAAGTTGGGACACTTCCTACAATAGATAGAGAAGGATTTCACCTTCATTGCCTAAAATTCTATGTGCTTTCCTCGTGTAGAGATTAGTTCTTTATTGTAGAAAAGACTCTAGGAGAAGAGTCTTGGTGAAGTTTGGAGATTGGAGATCTCCATTGCTAGATTGAAAGCTTCACAGAAGAAAAGGCCATAGAAGCCTTACCAAAAAAAGCCATAGAAGCCTTGATCCAGAAGAAAAGGCCACAAAAGCCTTGATCCAAAAAAAGGCCACAGAAGCCTTGATCAAAACACTAAACAAGTTCAAAAACTCAAAATTCCTAGAAGAAGACTCTAGAGAAGAGTCCATGAAATAGGAGATTGGTGATCTCCATTAAATACTATGAATTGCAGATCAGCTAGAGTCTTTCCACAAGACTGTGAAGACCAGGACTCAGCACAAAACTCATACCACTAGTTTCAAGAATAACTAGTGAAGTTGAAAAGGTCTGAGAAAAGACCCCATTGGAAACAATAGATTGAAGATCTGTTCTAGAAGAAGTTGAAGAGATCTATAGAAGATCTCATTGGAAATCTTCCAATCTCGGAAGAGATAGAGAGGGACTAGCAAAGTCCTGTTCCTGATCAAAGAAGCAACAAAAGTCAGAGATCCAAGAAGAAGATCTCAACACTTCCAGAATGAGAAGATTGAAGAAAAGGTCTCATTCAGAAGACCAGAGAAGTTGCAAGACTAAAGACCTTGGAGAGGTCTCTAGGAGAAACAAGGAAAAGGCTTGGAGAGCCTTGTTGCAGAACTTATAGAAGCATCATCAAAGGAGTTCCTAGAAGAACTCATTGGAGAAATCCACTACCAAGGAGAAGCTCCTGATAGTGAAGGACTTGGGACAATTATCACCATCCGAAAACAAGCCCAAGAGAGAAGGCAAAATCCAATGAAGACCTCAAGATATTCAAAATCTTGAGAAGAAGACCCTGTTTGAAGTCAAAATTCAACAAGAAGATTGAAGGAGGATTCAGATAGAAGAAGCCTACCAAATCCAAGAGATTTGGAGATTACCTCTCATAGCAAGAAGGCACATTTTAGAGGTAAGAAGTTTTTTGAATCTACAATAGAAAATAGAAGATCACTTGGAGGATCAAGCCACCAAACCCTAGGCTCAAGATAGAAGGTTCGAGACCATATTTTGGTGAAGCAAGAAGCTATTTTGGACAGCCAACAAGAAGCTATGGAATTCATTCATCACAAGGCAACAACTTGGTGAATCTAAACACCAAGATCTACATCATCTACAGAAGCCATTAAAGGTAAGCAACTTGGGTGCAATTAGTTGAACTTTAAATTAGGGTTCATTATCAAATATCATTAAGCACCATATTTGGATTAAAGTTGCAAAAAGAAAGGGCTCATATTACAGTCTTCAAGAAGGTGCAAAAGATAGTTCTTTTAAGAGATTTATTTGCACATTAAAATAGGAGTTGGATGTATTTTGAAAGAAAGAAATATATCATCTACCTATTATCTATCTAGAAAGCAAGAAGACTACATCCTACAACACTAATTGTAGTGAAGAATTGCAGATTACTTAAGGGTTCATTATAATTACTCTTAAGAGTTGCAGAGATTATTAAGTGCATTAGAAACTACTTTGAGAGCTTATTTACAGGAGAAATAAGGTGAGAATTAAAGTGCATTAAATTAGAGGTTTTATTGATTCATTGCACTATACTAGTTGTTCATTAAACTAGTTACTCTCAAAGGATTGTTTTGTGTTTTTTGATTGTTAAGATCAAGGGCACAAAACCAACATACTATCAAAGTGTCTAGAGACACTATCTGGTGCACAAAACCTACAACATTTCATGGCCAAAATAAGCCACCATTAAATCCTTGAAGGAAGCTACAAATCGAGACTTGGTGAGTCTCAGATTCAAGGTGCACTTAGGGTTTCATTAAAAGAGTAAGTGCAAAAATTTCTACTTCCAAAAAGGCATATTAGCTTGGATCTATTCTTATTAAACTATCCAAGCAAAAGAGTTAGATATTAGTGTTGTCTAAAAAGAAAGGTAACAATACATTGCTCTCAATAGAATAAGAGCAAGTAAAGGCCATATCTAAGAAGCTAGAAGAAAGCATCAAAATTCCTCAAGCTATATAGCGAGGAGCCTTCATAACAGAGAAGGAAATAACATCTAAAAGAGACAAAAGATACACTAAAATTTGGTGCAAAATAAGGTCTCTTATTTATAATACATTGGAGCACCATATACCTCTAAAAGAGGTCAGAAGTATTGAGTGTCACAAGACACCAAAAACAATAGGTGTTCTACATT
Organism: Wollemia nobilis; assembly: GCA_028583015.1. Taxonomy (NCBI): domain Eukaryota; kingdom Viridiplantae; phylum Streptophyta; class Pinopsida; order Araucariales; family Araucariaceae; genus Wollemia; species Wollemia nobilis. The sequence continues at coordinate 139,593 of JAQPPZ010007883.1, forward strand.
GCTTGCATGTCAACGGAGGTAGAAGAGAAGTCGATTCAGGGTTTGCAAGCACGACCGTCAGCTCAATAGGAATAAGGGTTGAGTTTGAGCAGAAGACAAGAGCCACCGAAGGGCTCACATTTTGAGGTACCTAAAGATACAGGTTTGAGTGCCTAGAACAAGCATCCACCTGTAGCATTAAGGCCAATATAAGAAGGCCATTATCGATCAACATCTACAAGAAAAGAGATAGCATAAAGGGTGATTATCATCTATGTTTCTACAACATAGCTATCAATGCGAATAGAACAACATTATTAAGGAAGGAACAAGGAGCTAGCACACAGTCATCTACATTAACAAAGGTAGCATACTGAAAGTATCGAAGAGCAAAGCTAAAAGGTGTTATACCAAAGACGTAGCCGAGAGAAGACGTCTACCAAAGAGAAGCACTCAAATCAGCCCTTGGTTTTCCATAAGACCACCATTGGAGTGCCATAGAATCATTCCTCATCACCTTAACTAGAGCCACCCATACAACAAATACGTTGGCTTGGAAAGAAAGCGTTATCAAGAGCATTTGTTGGCAAGGAATATATGAGCTATAAAATATTGGAGGGAGAGTGTGCATGCAGTGCCACTTGGCAGGAACACACCAAGCGCCATTTCATTCCTCAATGCTCAAAGAATAATTGAATGCCTTCCTTTGAGCGGTTATGAAATCATTAGGAGGTTACATATCTTTGCTATCATTACAAAAGGGAATGAGCATTGGAAGAATCTCAACGTCCATATTTATTGTAACTCCTAATTGCCACTTGTCCAAAATTTGAAGAGGAATTCATGCTATTTAAAGCGTTCAACTTGGAGGGAGAAATATCAAAGTCAAAAGCACGATCAAGCATTGAAGGGTGTAGAAGCATATTCATAGCGAGAAGCTAAATCAAGAAAGGAGCATGTGTGCCATTCAAGAGGAGTGTAAGCAAGACTATAGCTTGCATTAATGGCCTATCATTTACCAACAACTCCAACACTCTTCGATTGGAGAATACTTTGACCAAGAGCCATTCAAGGAAGAGACTAGCGCCAACATCGTCCAGAAAGCATTAAATTCTCTACACCAGTCGTCAGTGAATACATTGAGCCACAAGGATCACTAAGCCATCAAATGATACAAGGATTACTAAGCCATCAATGGATACGTTGAGCCACAAAGTCATCAGCGGATACATTGAGCCACAAGGATTACTAAGGTAAAGTTCATATTAAATCTGCTTGCTTTAAGTCTAAGTGACATTGGAGTTATAAGGATATAATTCATTTACTATTGCAAAGCATTCATCAAGCATTAGTAACATATTAAGCAAGCCTATTTCAAGAACATTTACATATTTGCAAATAATAAAGTTGGAGATATAAGGGTTTCTACTTAGGAAATTAAAACCCTATTATTGCAAATATTATTGTTTTCTAATATTCCAAATTAGGGAGTTATAAGGAATACTACACCAAAATAAATTATTGGAATTTAGAAACATTAAACTATTAAATATCAAGGGATATAGAAAGAAGTTCATTAAAGATTATCAGGGGTTGGAATCAATTGATATACTTATCTCATAAACACATTAAAGGGGTAAAAGAAATCCAACTTTGAGAACTTCTTCAAATTAGAAAGTGCTTAGTTCAATAGGAGAAATAAGGTGTAATAAAAGTTGATTATTGTTACTTACAAAACATTACAAAATCAACTCAAGATTGAACTACTACTTCCAAAAGCACTTTATCAATCATATTGCATGCTCTAACCACTAGGGAGATATAAGGAAGCCTACAAAACCTAAGCCTTGAATAGGTTTATCAAATTGAATCATATACTCAATCTACTCAAGAAAGATATAGTATTCTACAAATATTGAAGAAACAAGAAGAATACTACACTTCATCCTCTAAGGAGATTCACACTTCAATGGAAATAGAAACATACCATCTTGCAAAGATACAAGAACAATACAAACACAATACATCATGCCACAAATGCAAAAATAATTCTAGCATGAACAATTCTAAGCAGAAGAATATGTGGTACATTGACTCAGGAGCTAGTCATCACATGACAGGAAATCTACAATGGTTTAACTGTCTTGAAATTACTAATGGTTATAGATTGAGAATTGCAGATAGCAAGACTTATCCTATACATGGATATGGATGTGTAACACCAAGCAAATCATTTCCAAACTTTTTGCTACAAAATGTATTGTATGTTCCTAGATTAACATTCAATCTCATTTTAGTAAGCAAGTTAGTAGAAAGCAATTGGATGATCAATTTCAGATATATGAATGGAATCAATACATGTATTATCATGAACCAAAGAGATAGAAGCTACAGGAACAATCCATGGAAATACATATATCCTAGAAACCTCACAAGAGATTGTTGTATTTCAAAATAATACTAACACACATCTTGAGAAACATGTTGGAGATAATGAAGAACTTGTACATCATAAAATCAAGCATAGAAGAATCAAAATAAAAATGATGAGAGGACAACAATATGCTCTAATCAGCCACCTACAAATTGAAGAAGAAACAAAATCAAATTAAAACACTCACAAAGGAGGATGGATAAAAGAGGACGAATACTCTGATCAAGTTGAAGACCATTCATAGGAAGAAGATCCATATTGAAGACTAAAGTCTTCAATACCCAAATAATGTAATAAGGGGGTGTTAGAATATATTACATCATTTGGGTCATGTAAATGTACCACCTTTGGTACATAGTTAGAGTAGGAGATTACTTTAGGGGGAAGTTAGCTAGTTACTTCAAGTAATGTAATATAGTCCTTTAGCATATATTCATGGAGTACTCATTTCCTCCATAACTGCATTGTATTATTTTCATCATTTCTATTTATAGTATACTTTAGTCATATTCCAAATTACTCTCCTTCATATTTTCTTAATCCTATGATTTCCATTTCTCATAGCATACTTCATCAAAAGCTAACATCCCAGGAAAACTCTTGCTCTTTGATCTCTCTCCAATATTCTCAAATTCTATTTCTTAAATCCAATCCCATTAGTCGATTCCTCTATTCAGAAAGTGGACAATAAGGGTCTTTTCTCTATTAAATCTACCTATTTCCTTTAGTTTGATGGAGAAGAAGATTGGTTCCCAACTAACAATATCTGGATTAAAAACCTTATCCCCAAATTTATCTTCTTCCTTTGGTTGTATTCCCAAAATAAAATTCTCATCATCGAGAACCTTCTTAAAAGAGGTCTACCAATTCTAACAAATGTTATTTGTGTGAAGTTACCTAAAAAAATACCAATCACTTGTTCCTTGAATGCTCATTTTCTCTAGAAATATTTTATCTTCTTTTAAATAATTTTAATTTAGATTGGGTTTTACCTAATAATATTTTGGACCTATGTTTGTAGTGGTGTTCCCCTTTTCATAACCTCTTGCTTAGAACATATTGTTCTTTCTATTTGTCTCACTACCTTTGGGGTATTTGGAATGAAAGAAATAATAGAGCTTTCAAAAGTGCTAAAAATAACTCTCATCATGTTGAATGTAAATTTTCCAATTCTCTAAAAGAAAACATGTTAATGATTTCCATCCAAGATGATTTGTGGTCTTCTAGTGAAGCTAATATTTCTACTTAGGTTTTCTTAAAATTGGAGGCCTTTGCGAACTCCCTCCTCCCCATCCTCAAAATTTTGTAATATGGAAGTTGTCACCTCAAGTTTGGATAAAGTTGAATTTTGACAAGACAACTAAAGGTAACTCAAATCCCACGAGGGCTATAGGGATCATCAAGGATGCAAAGGATCCATTCTACTAGCCTTATTTGATTGTTTAGGAGTTCAATCCAATTATTTTGCTAAAGCAAGAGTATGTTTTTAAGGGGTATTGCTATTGGAAAAGCTAAAATCTTAAATTTTTTTTTATCGAAGGTGATGCTTTAACAATTATTAACATAGCTAAAGGCAACAACCCCCCTCATAGGACCATTATGGACATGATGGAAGAAATTAACCATTACATCGAGAAGTTGGAAGGCATCCAATTAATGCACGCTTTTAGAGAGGGGAATAGGGAAGCTAACTTGTTAGCCAACAAGGGGATCACATAGGTTAGTTTGGACAAAATATTTTCCAACCTTTTGATTCTTTTAAATGAAACCAACAATAGATGATGAGATGGACTTTTCTTGGGGTTGGTGGCCTTTGATTTGTTCGTTTAATCCTTTCATGATATTGGTTCTTAGATGTTTAAACCCCCTTATTGTGAGAAATTATTGTCTTATTAATGTTTTTTGTGGGCTCTAAGATGATTGCAATGCTTATGGAGGAGGCTACCAGTCATCTGGATGACTTCCAAAAAAAAGATGATGGACCTCATCCATAGTAAAGTCTCTTTTACTACCTTGGGGGCTATTCCTATCATCAATTTGAATCTCACAACTTTAAGCATCACTATCCCTGTCATCATTTTAATCTTTGTCATCATCAATTTTTAAAACATAAGTTTTTTCTAACCAATCATGAACTAAATTCAAATCATTTGATTTGTACTCTATATCTTTTATTTTTGCATCATAACATGAATTTACTGTTATATATTTCAAGTCATTATTGGATTCCTTATTACTTGATAACAAACATATGTATTTTCCATAAGAGTCTTGTGTACACATTCTAATTGTGCAACATACCCTTGTTGATTACTCTGATCTCTTTGATTTTCTTTAGGAGATTCTTGGTCTTGATCCTTCCTATTCAATGCATTATACTTGCAAGATTTTGTGAAATATCCTTTTTCACAAATATGCCAATATTTATTTTGTTTATTTTATTTTATTTTGTGATGAAGTGAAATATCTTTTTGCTAATACAACTTTCAATTTTTTTTAAAAATTCAATTCCAATTTCCCCTTATAACAACCAATTTTTTTTTTATTTAACATTTTTCCTACAAAATTCTCCTCTCACAAAAACAACCTTATATATCCCTATGCGCTCAAGTGCATGGAAATCCCTTTTAAAAAGAAGTCAAATAAAGTTTTTTTTTTCTATATTTCTTTGTCTTATATGCCTTCTAAAATAATGCACAATAATTAAATATCACCTTTCATCCAAAAAAATTGAATTAATGAAATGAAAGATTTTAATTACGTTCGCGAGACCCAAACATGGCCTATGGGACCTTCAAATATGGAAACACAATTATTCAAATCATATGACCATTAATATCCTTGAGAAGGTTGTTCCTTTTCCTGCTGATTTGGGTTAGCAACTCTCCAACTTTTTTATTTTACTATTTTCAAATAACTCTATTATAGACCCTTTTCCAAGCGTTATTTTATATTTGCCATGGATGTCCGAAAAACTTGAGTATTCATAGGTGAAATGTTCCTCAATATCTATTACCCCTGTGCTGCATAGAGTACATATCCTTTCTTCCCATTATTCCTTAAGTTTTGTTCATATCCCTATTTCAAATCTAAACCTATGAGAGCTAGTCCTTATCTGACTAATGATTTTTTTTTCCCTCCACTTGATTTCAGTGCCTATATATGCTTTTTCTTTGTGGTCATACGTTGGATTAAACTTTGCAATATAGTATTATCTTTTCTTGCTTACATTTTTCCACATTCCACTTCTAAACTTTTTTTCACATAGTTTTTTGTCTTTATTGAAATTTGGGCATTCATTTATGTTAATTTCTAAACGTTTCATATATTTTTGATTTTGTTTCATCCATGTGTTCTTCTTCCTATGCAGCTCTTCATACCTAACTACCTTAAGCCATCTATTGTTTTTCATGTTTTTTATTTTTTTCAAGTAACATAACAACTTGGTCATAGCAATTGCCTCTAAAGGTAACATTCAAGTTTCAGCTAGAATAATTTCATAAGGGACTATGGCCTTAATCTAAGAAAATTTGTAATTAGACATTTTTGAATCCTTTCTATTTTATTTTATTTTGTATTTGTCGTACCACTAGCCCACACCTCGCAACCATACAACACAATCAGTGTGACAAGTAGGCCAAATAAGACCTTGGTGGTCTTCCAGTCCCACAACTCGGTATTCCTACATCAATTTTAAAGTGCATATAGCTCTATCCAACCACTTAGAGTTCTTTTCATCCTACATGTATTCCAATTGAGCTTGTCATGAAATTCTATGCCTAGGTATTTATATTCTACCACTACCTCAAGAGGTTCTCCTGCAAATTGAAATTCGAGATGTTGCTTCTTTTTTGCTGAAAAAATCATGATTTTTGTTTTGCTCATGTTCACCTGCATCCCAACTTCCTTACAAAAGAGTTCTAGAGCCCGAAGGTGATATTATAGATCTTTAGCTGTTTTGACCACAAGAATTACATCATCTACATACATGAGGAGTTTTATCACATATTTGGCTAAGTGCACACCCTTTCCTCCAAATTTATTTATCCATTCTTCTAACTTGTCAATGTGCAACCCAAATAATGTTGAATATAGAGGGCAACCTTGTTTGACACCTATGTCACTCCTAAAACATTTAGATAACCCTTCCCGCATTTTGATTCTAGCCTTTACATGCTCATATAATCTGTGAACTACAACCCTTTAGTGAATTGAAACCTTTAGCTCTTCCATTCTACTCCATAATTTTTTCTTGGAACTGTATCAAATACCTTTTTGAAGTCTACAAAACAACAAAAAGCCTCCTCTCTTTTGTCCCATATTTTTTCCACTATGTGTCTAAGCGTGATACAATGATCAATAGTTGATTGCTTGGGCCTAAAATCCGCTTACCCCTTTGCTCTCTTTACCTTTTATTTCATCCATCTGCTGATCCTATGCTCTATCATACTCCCAAACAATTTTGCAAAGAAAGGGTTGATCATGATAGTTCGATAGTTTGAGGGATTATTTACATCTCTACTTTTAAACAAAGGAATGGTCAAGCTAGTTATCCATTCTGTAGGGAAGCCATTTTGTATGACCTCATTGAAAATCTCTTTTATCTAGAGTGCAAGAATATCTACCCCCATTTTATATGCTCTACCTAAAGATTGTCTATATCACGGGCTTTACCAGTTTTTAACTTTTTATCCCTTGAATAATGTCTTCATTTGTGAAAAGTTCTTTCTTGACAATGATTGTAGGGGGTTTCTCTTACTGGTTACTATGCTCATACAATTGTTTGGAATACTCCAACCACTGACTAGTTGTTATGTTATTTTTAATTTACATATTTTTCACGCTTAGTTTCTTCCAAAATTTCTTTGGTTCATGCATCCCTAAGTAAATCAGTCCTTTCCTCCTTGTTCTAGTGTATTCTTCTTTTTTTGCCCTTATCAGTTTCTCATATGCTTTTTTGTTTGCTCTTGTTTTACCCATCGGTTCCTTTAGTAATCTCTGCGCTTCCTTGTAATATTCATCAAGCCACGGGTTGGTTGGAAAGCTATTCCTTTATTTATTTCTAGGTTTAGCTCTCTTGCATTTGTTTAGAGCTTCTTGGGTAACGTGCATTAAGCATTCACTTTTATTATAATCTATGTTACTGTGAGATAGTCCTTTTCTTTCCTTTTTTTGTAACTTGTTATTAAATGTTGTCCTGAAACTCTATTGATTTTATTTTGTTAAGAGAATGTTTCTCTTATGAGGGAGTTTGTTTTGATTGCCTTGCATGTATTTTTCCCTTGGTTTATCTCCTTGCATTTGAAGTTTCATAACAATTGGGTTATGATCTGACTTAAATTCCACTGGGGAATCTTACACTTCTAGCTCCTCTATTTTTGGTATGCAATTTTGTGAGCATATTATATAGTCTATTACACTTTCTCCCTTATATATTTTGCATGTATACTTTCCTGAATTTTCCAAATTTTCATCCCATTGGAAATAACCATGTTGTGTATGTTGCAAAGGCCTAAAAACTCTTATCCATATTGCGTGATAGTCCCATGCTCATCTTCTGAAGTCCTGATCCACTACTGATTTTCCTCTTCTAGCATCCAAAGAGGATTAATCTCAATATCTTCATTACCTACTAGAATGTTAGCTTGCTTATTTTTTGTCCTTGCATTGAAGTCTCCAATTAATATAATCTCCCCCAACTTACTGTATGTTAAAATATCTCTTTTTATGGAGGAGTATGGGTCTTCTCTGTTAATGTCATGTTTCTTATAGAATTTAGAATTCTTGGGAGAAAGATGACATGTTGCTATGCAAATAACTAACTTATTTTATAGGATATTTATCCAAATATACTATTTGTTTTCATCTTATTTTTCAATTTTAATGACCCTATCCGACTCCTCTTTTTTTTAAATTATAATACCCCCCTGCCCCTTGCCATTTTTTGCCTATTTATTTCATATTTCTATTTTCTTGTATCCCATAAAGTCTGGAGTCCTACATCCATCACGCTCATGTGTTTTTGTCAGGATGATTATATCTCTATCTCTAGCAATGGGCCCTAACCCGGGTCCTCTTCTCCAAGGGTAACCTCTACAGTTCCAACTTACCATCGTAAGATGTTCCCGGGAGGGCCATACTCCCTATTTGTTTTGAGTTTGTTTATATAGGATGTACATCTTCCCATTTCTTAAATATGTCCATCTCCCTTCATTCCTTGCTGCCCTTGCCTTTTTCCATTCCTTATTTGTTTCTTCCTACTGTAGAAAGGTTAGGTCATCATCTAAATAGAATTGTGCCCCTCTCAACATGCCTCTATTTCTTAGTAACCTTGTTTTATCCTCATAACTCATCAATGTGACCCAAATATTCCTATCTCTGCCTCCTCTCAACTTGCCAATTCTGCCTACTTGTTTGATCTGACCTTTCCATTGTAACCAATCTAACAAGAAGTCCATGGTTAAACATTTTTTGTTTTCCCTATCCCCATAATATTTTAACCCCTTTATGATTATGTTTGATAACTTCTCATGTCTTTCTTTCTCTTATGTTATTTGAATTTTTACTTACTTCTTTATCAACTCTTTCTATGGATTGACTAATTTTTTTACTTCTTGAGACCATGACTTTGCCTTTGCTAATTCATTTTGCAGCTCATTTTCTCTTGTTTTTATATTTTGGTGTGTTTCCCACCCCTCTTTTATTTGTATTGCATTCATTTTTTTCACCTCTATTGTATCATTGATTGGGGAGTGGATGGCTTTTTTGAGGACATGCCATTCACGTTGACCCATGTTCACAAAGTTTTGTAGCTTTGACACTTGCTCCTTGAGTTGGTTTTCCTTTTCCAACCTCTGATTGATTATCAAGCCTTTTTGTTGGGACTCATATCTGTGGATATGCCACTTGTTTGATTTTGTTTGTTTGTCCACTACCTCATAGTATCACTTAAGGGGGTGTTAGAGTATATTTTAAGTTTACTATGATAGTATGAGTTCCAAGATAGTCTTGTTGTCATTTCCAAGATATTATTGTTGTCATTTTGTTCTTATCCTAGTTAGTTATTTTTAGAGGGTTATGATCCATTTGGTTATACCTACCTCATGATCTATGGATCATATCGCACCTCTTATTGTACAGTGGATATTTACCCCTTCTCTTTTTGTTATGATTAGATAGTTGATATTGTACACCCTTGCCTATTTAAGTAAGGCTTCTCTATTGAGTAATATAAATCAAATTTAGAGTTTCTTCTTTCAATTTTTTGTGTGATGATTTTTAATATTCTTTGATCTTGGTCTTGGAATTGTATTGCTCAAAATTTTTTGCATCCTTACCTTTAGGCTATAGGATTCGTGCCCGGAAGGGGGATGTGAAAAGGATGGGACAATACCTCGGACTGAGAGGCCCTTTGAAGGTCCCACCTCTCGGGGGAGGTGTATAAGGGTGAATTTTTGACGGATGGTGGGTTCACCAGGAAACTTTTGAATGGCAGTTTCCACGCCTAGGTTGATAGTGTGTTTGATGTGTTCATTTTAATGCTTGATCATTCAACTCCTAGGTTTGGCCAAATGAATCTAAGTTGTTCTATTATGAAATGCAGATTTAAATGAATACAGAAAACAAAATTAAACAAAAAATATAGAGAACAAGCTAGATGAGAAAAACCATACCTAATTTTGGGTGTCTGATGGAGGTTCTAATTTTTGAAGTAGTCCAGATCGTTTGGAATTTGACAGGATCATCTGAGATCTGGCAAATTTGTCAAATAAATTCGTCAGAGACCTGCAATCAGAGAAATAGACACAGAATATAGAAAATGCAGCTATGATGATAGAGGGAAATGGTGTAAAATGGCGATAAAGATGTTAAGATGATAATTGCAAATAGAAATGCAAGTAAATTATAGTATTCTAATGACAAATTATGATACTATATGGGTGAACTCCAAAATGTAGAATAGAAAAAAATAACAATAAACTGATCTAAATGCAGAATGAAACAATAGAGAAAAAGAGAAAAGTGCAAACTCTGGGCACTAATTGCCCCCAATGTTGACTGTAGTCGAAATCGTTTGTAGAGTGCAAAATCATCTCGAATTGGGGCGTGATCGTCCGATATTGTACAAGATCATCTGCGACAATCTGAGCTTGCTCCGACTGAAGAATAACAGAGTTCCTGCAAGAAAACTCGAAAAAGGACAAAGGCAAACAGTAGTCTAAGACGTTCTAATGCATGTAAAACTCGAAGTGCAATAAAA